>ML784234.1:379533-396695 GCA_009831015.1 Picea engelmannii | reverse complement strand
CATCACTTCCAAGATTAAAATATGAGTAGATCCCTCTCAGCAATTTCAGATCTTGGACTAGCTGTCATGTTAACTCGGCGATTATGACTGTTGCTGATTTGTAGATTCATTGCCAGCTTTGATCCATGTATTTGTGCCTTCGCTTAGATATGCTGTTGTATAGGATTCCACCTGATTTGATTCGCCGTTGTAGCAGTATCTTGATTGGCTGTGGTAGCTGTAATTTGTCTCGATGATGTAAACTTTTATACTCTTCTGAATATAAGGAGCAATATTTTCCCGTGGAAAAAAAAAATTGATAGTGTTATTGCAACATTCACTTCATTCGAGGTTTGAAATTAATTTTGATAAAATAATTTTATAAAAAATATAAAATAAAAACCGTACGTATGTTCATATTGAATTAGCCCTTTCACAACTCTTAAAACACATTGAATGGAGACACTTTACCCATCAATTCTATATAAACCAAGTCAAGTGAAATGACTTTTTTTTTTTTCTTTCTTATTTTTAGAAATGTGTAATTATAAAACCATTTTTAATTCTTTTGGTAAGTTACCATTGATGTATGAAATAAGACTTTTTTTTTATTTTATTTTCTTATTTTTCCAAATGTGTAGTTATGAAACCATTTTTAATTTTTTTGGTAAATTAATTGATAGCTACGAGGTTAGAAACCCAATGGATCTGGTGGCAGGCTTGTTCGCGCAACTTGCTGGCATTGGTGGGCCAGACTCCCATCCATTTTTTTGGTAGACGTGATTTGGCATACGGTTAAACTTGTCAGGACAATCTCTACAAAAGAAAAACCTCCACTATATACTAAAAACTGCTATTCAAAAAACCAGTGGCTTATGGAGACATATGATAGAAACACTGGGCTCCAAAATAAATTTAGGTTTTTTTTAAATGACATATTTTAATTATAGGGACGGGCTAAAGCACTCACACACCCTCCAATAAGTTTACATAAATTTGAGTAAAATTTCTTTTATTATCTTCGAAGACAATATATCGCAGCCTACTACATTTGTTTTTCTACTCTTCAATTGGGACAAATATTTTACAAATTAAAATAAATTAATAAAGTTATCAATCAAACTCAAATCAAATCAATAATTAAGATCGAACGATACTTCATCTACTTGGAAAATAAAAAAGTTGTTCCCCTAATATTCCACTTGTTTTATATTGGGCCATGTACGTTTCATGTATATTGAATTTTTTTTAATATAATATTATAAAATACCACTTGCTTGGAAAAAATAGAAATTACGTTACTCTAAAACTCCACTTATCAACCAATTGGTGAAGAAGAGGATCCGTTCGTTTTCATTTTATCCCGTCCATAAAAATCAAATTTAAATTAATAAAATAAGTACAAACCAATAAAATAAACCCCACCAGTTTACTATAAACCATAGTTAAATATCTACATTCATACGTATCTAACTATGTGGCCGTTTTGACTTTAGAAACATCACTCAAACTTAATTAGCAGGTCATTAAATCCAAACAACTAGAAGGAACCCCAAGGTGTCCTACGTGGAAAGGTTGTGAAGTACAATGGATTCACGTTATTTTCATTCTAGAAAACCTTTTGAATTTTTATTTATTTTTTTGTCTTTTTAGAGTACAATTACCTTTTAGTGATTGACGCATAATGAGAGATGTATACGACACACAATAATATAAAGACGATTAATGTATATCAAACACTTTAATGCAATTATATTAATTTATTTTATAAAGAAAATAAATAATATTTATCAATGACTTTTTATTAGATTAAAAAATATTATATTTAAAAAATAAATACTTTTATTAACAATTTGTCATTAAATTAAAAAATTTATTATTATTATTGTTATTTTAATTTAAATTTCTATTAAATAGATATTTTATTTAAAATTTTTCTTTTCGACATTTTTTTATAATTGAAATTGGAAATTTTCATATTATAAAACATTGCGAGAAAATGACAATGAAAGATATAAAGCAAACCATGTTGAGCAAACCATCACAATACACAGTAGCATCTTATTTAAATTTCAGCTATATCCAGTGCACTCTTAGCATGAATTACAAAAAGATTGTATTGATAAGTGAAAAACTTACAAAATATTCTCAAGATTTTCATTACTCTGTAATATATTAGTGAAATTCAATTCTACGTATGGCTTTGTGAACACCTGGCTGCTTCATTTTCTGCTACTTTGGTCCCTTTAGCTTTCTTGACACTTTTACTGGCTAGTTTTTTGCTACTTTCATATTACTTGTAATGTCCCCATGCTCCCAAGCTAGGCCACGTCACTATGACCTCAACTTCTGCCGCTATGATATTCTTTGTAGCAACCCAAGCTCACTACTAGACCATGCTACTTCAAAAATCCTAGTGCGTGGATACTACTTATAACGCTCCATGTTACAAGTAGGCCAGAATAACTACACACAATCTTAAGGCACTGTGCCCAGACCTAAGTTGGGTCTCACTCTACGAGTATACTTCTTTTAATACAATTATAGCAGTGGAATAAATGTCACAAATCTATTATGCGCTTAGCTCTTCATAACACATATATATTGTTGTGCGCGCAAACACTCTGCACACATAATACTACTACGTGTGCAAACAATCTGATGTTACACACAAATTCTTTCACCTTGGAGCGTGCAAACTGCTTCACTACATGCTCGACAGTTCATACCTTCCCTTGGTATCTTCTAACCATATCACACAGTTTAACTTAACAATAATACTAAATAATTATCATACTTCTCATGTGCAACAATATTATACAGATTAATCACACATTTAGCTAACAAGAAACACTTATAACTATCATGCCCACATATGTCACAACATACAGGAAAATGAACACACACACACATATGTAGTAACGTTACATAGAATTAACCACAATATTCAGATGCAAATTCATATAGGAAGACAAACCCATTTAAAAATATGAACATTAGAGCATTCAATAATTAAACAAGCCTGTGAAAGACACTTATCTTTTATGAAGAGTCACCAACTGCGTGTAGGAATTAGACATTCCTCCCATCCATAGGTTTTGTTGCTCGTAATATTTCAGCAATAGGTCACCCTCGAGTTGGGGCTTAAAATCCACAGGAAAAAGGGTTCCTGTTGTCATCCTATGGTATGTTATTTAGCAAAACGTTGGGTCCAAGGTGTCGACTGCTGCAACTAGCCTACAATTCCTCATTCCCCACATGCTTGTCCCACCCCGGGAAGTGTTCCCCTTCTCTTCTCAACATTCCTTCACCTGCCCCACTTCCCTTCTAGGGCTTCAACAACAAGCTGAACAAGAAGTCTTAGAGCCATGTATCTAATTCCTAGTGCACCGGTGAACAATTCTCAACAAACTCTCACTTGGAGAGAATTCTCACGGATCTGAAAACCCACCTTTTCAAAAATAACAAGTCTTCCCAAGAACATGGTTAAGCAATGACATTAAGTTACAACAAAATACATATTCCTTCTCAGAGGAAGTTCGTCTGAATGATCCCAGAATGAGTAATAATCCCCCTGAATTACACTAAGGCCAACAATATATATTGCATGGTTATAACTGGACACTTGTCACCTTCAAGACTAGATTTTAGCCACTTGGTGACTCATTCCCATCTTTTGGAAACCTTTCAAAAATATTAAAAAAATATTCCCTTGACTTAAGCTCCCCCTTTTCCTTTCCCATGGAGTTTATCCCCCCGTCTATTTTCATGTGAGTTGAGTCTACACCCAGTGATGTGATTATATTAACAATCTTTAGGTTGATTACATTTACAATATAGGCACACTAGCCTTTTGCATCCAAGCTCACCAGCCTCAAAACAAAAGCATATATACAAAGGCTCTCTGGCCTCAAAATCGCGTGCTTAATCCAATGTGCTCAAAACTATGGGATGTGTGCACACTTCCTTTGGTGCGCCATCCCTGCACACTTACACAGGTGTGCGCTACTCCATGAAATGTGTGTGTTCTTTCTTTGATGCGAAATCCTCGCGCAATCTCCAACTATTGAATGTGCAGACAAAAATGAATCCAAGACTTGATACCAACAACTCACTAGCTTATACAAATATGTATACATTTATATTTACATTTATAGTTGGGGTTCATCCTAGGGGTACTACATTCTCCTCCCCCTTATTTATGCATTGTCCTTAGTGCATTGCATACACATGTACAATAAAAAATTTCAAAAGTATTAAAAAAGATGTGGATACTCTGATCGCATAGCATCCTCATGTACCTAGGTTGCATCCTTAGGACCATAACAGGTCCACTGGACCTTTAGTAGTCCTACTGCCTGATTCCAAAGCGTTTTTACTTTCCAATCCAATATGCACACTGGTTGAACTTGAAAGCTGCCCTCTTGCTCCACCTAAATCACATTTCAATCAATGACATGATTAACATCAAGTACATACTTTTTAAGCAAGGAAACATGGAATACATTAGGAATACTCAAGGATTCAAGTAGAGCCAACATATATGCTACATGACCAATCCTCTCTAGGATTTCGAATGGCCCACAATATAGTGCTACTAGCTTAGAGGAATTCCCCAACTTCATGGAACTTAGTCTTACTTTTACTTTTAGGAACACATGGTCACCCACTTTAAATTCTCTAAAAGTTCGGTCTTTATCTACGCAACTTTTATGTCTGTCTTGGGAAGCTTTTAAATTTTTCTTTATTTTTACCATCTGCTCTTCCATTTCCCGAAGTAGATCTGACCCAACCATTGCACGGTCTACTGGGTTATCCCAACTCACAGGTGTGTTTCACCTTCTACCATACAATGCTTCAAATGGACTAATCTTTAAAGATGTTTGATACCCATTGTTGTAAGAAAACTATACCAAATGAAAGTAGTCTTCTCATTTTGATGGTTTATCCATCACATACATCCTTAACATATCTTCTATTACATTATTTTCCCTCTCTGTTTGTCCATATGATTCTAAGTGATATGTTGTGCTAAATTTTATACTTGTCCCATTTCCTTTGAATAATCCCTTCCAAAAATTGGAAGTGAACTTGGAATCTTTGTCAGACACAATTATCTTAGACACACCATGCAATTTAGCAATTTATCTCATGTAGATATTAGCAATATTAGTTTCCTTGTAAGTTGACTTCATTGGAACAAAATGGGCAGCTTTAGTGAGCTTATCCACAACCACCATGATGGAATCATGTTGCTTGGTTGATCTGGGTAGCTTAGTTATAAAATTCATCGTTATAAATTCCCACTTCCACTCAAGAATGAGAAATGGTTGTAGTAAACCAGTTGGATGTCTATGCTCAACCTTGACCTTTTGACATTCAAGGCATCTAGCAATAAAATCAACAACCTCATTTTTCATGCCTAGCCAATAATATTGCTTCTTAATAGTTGCTATTGTCTTTTGATACCCAGGGTTCCCAACATAAGGCACATTATGCAATTCCTTCAATATTATATTTTTCAACTCTAGTGATTCATGCACATAAACTCTATGCCTAAACAAGAGAATTCCATCCTCTTTAAACTCATACTCTTCAAGTTTTTGCTACAAAATACCTTGTTGTAATTTTGCTCTTAATTCCCCATAGTGTTGATCTGACTTTGCATCCTTTATGATTTTGTCTCTCAAATATGTCTGGTACATGCTAATGGTCGTAGCATGCATCTCATGCACTCTCCTGCTAAGTGCATTAGCCACCTTATTCTCTTTACCCTTGATATGATTTATATCAAAGTCATACTCACTGAAGAATTATAACCACCTGCTTTGTTTGACATTTAAACTTGGTTGTCCAAACAAATATTTTAGACCACAATGGCCCGTTCTTAGCTCAAATGTTTGACCCATGAGATAGTGCCTCCACATATTCAAGGCATGTACTATAGTTGCCAATTCTAAATCATGGGTGGCATAGAGTCTCTCGTGCTCTTTTAATTTTATTGATTTATAACATATCACATGTGCATTCTGACTAAGGACTCCCCCAATCCCTTCTTTACACGCATCTGTGCACACCATGAAGTCTTGATATGGATCTATGATCCTTAGTATCGACACACTAGTAAACATATTTTTTAGGTGTTGGAAACTCCTTTCACAATCCAGAGTCCATTCAAATCACACACCTTTCTTCTGCAAGGATGTGATTGGATGCACAATCTTTGAGAAACCTTCAATGAACCTTTTGTAGTACCCTACCAGTCCCATGAAAGATCTCACTTCTACGACATTTCTTGGTGTTGGCCATTCCTCAATGGATTTTATCTTTGTTGGGTCCAAAATTATTCCTTCCTCTGAAATGATATGACCTAAATAATGAATCTTCCACAGGTAAAATGAGCACTTGCTCAACTTTGCATAAAGTTGATGCTCCCTCGATACCTGAAACACCATCTTCAATTGTTTCTCATGTTATTCTTTGGATTTAGAGTAAATAAGGATGTCATACAAAAATACGACGATGAACTTATCCAAGTATTCTCTAAAAATTCCATTCATTAAACACTTGAAGACAATTGGTGCATTCAACAACCCAAATGGCACCACTGTGAACTCACAATGACCATACCTTGTTCTAAAGGTAGTCTTTCTGATGTCTTCCTCTTTTATTCTCACTTGGTGATAGCCAGATATAAGTTCAATCTTGGAAAATATCTTCCTGCCCCTTAGTTGATCAAACATATCATCTATCCTTGGCAAAGGATACTTGTTCTTTACTGTTACGTTGTTCAACTACCTGAAGTCAATGGAGAGTCTCAATGTACCGTCTTTATTTTTCACAAATAAAACTAGGGCACCCCAAGGTGACACACTTGGGTGTATATACCCCTTCTTCAGAATCTCTTTGAGTTACATTTGCAATTCCTTCATCTCTGGTGTACTCATCCTATAAGGAATATTGGATACAGAAGTTTCTCCTGTCATCACATTTATATAGGAATCGATATCTCTTTTAAGTGGCAACCCCGTTATTTCTTTAAATACATCCTTAAATTATTTTAGTACTGTGCAGTCTTCAACACTTGGCACTTTATCCTCGAGTGCCTCCTCCATGTGCTCTACAAATATTCGACATACATTCCTGTAGCTTTTCTTCAATTGCAAGGCTGAAATTTCTCTGATAGTCACAACTCTTGGTATTCCTTGAACTGTTATCAAATTTCCTTGCTCATCCAAGCAAGTAAATACCTTATTATAATAGTTTAGAACAACATGATGCTAGTCCAACCAATCCATAGCAATGAGGCAATCATACAATCCCAAAGGTATGATATTCAAATAAGCATGTGTGCACAGTCCGTTAATTTACATTGGACATGCCTTGACCATCTCATTAATTTTCCTTTTTTCCCCTGTAGCTAACTGCACCAACCAAGGTTTTCCAATATTGTTTCTCGACAATCAGAATATTTACACCATTTTAGGATCTAGATAACTATGACTAGCTCCCGAGTCAATTAAAATAACAATGGGTTGATCATTAATCTTACCTTCCACCTTGATCATGTACGATTGAAACTCAACTTTCTTGTTGTTCAGTACTGTGTAAATTCTAGGTACACTTCTACCCATGTCTTCAAATGTCACAGCTTGTTGTACACTATCCATAGTCCTCACTTTTTCACCTCTTTGAGGGAAATCTCTAAACATATGGTTTCCGCTGCAACCCCAACACTTCATTGGCTGTTGTCTTGGCCTGGTTTCCATTTACTCAGTCATTTTGGGCTCCTTGGAAATTGACTATCCTTGCACAATATTTCTGAAAAATGGTGACTTAGTCCCTTTATTTCTATGTTCCACATTGCTTTTCATCTTGTCTTCCCAATCCTTTTGGAAAGTTGGTCTTCCCTTTTGCTGATCATAGAAACATTTAACTCTCCTTATAGTTTCCTCCAATGTCTTGGGATCATCATATTGTATCTTATTGCTATTAAATGATGGCAACCCACTCAGGTACCTTTGAATCTTCACCTTTTCATCCTTGATAAAATACACATATTTCAACAAATCTAAAAATCTCCTTTCATACTTGTCCATGGCCGTGCTCCCAAGCTTGAGTTCAAAGAACTCCTTCATTGTACTATCATAGTAGTGCTTGGTTAAATATCTATTTTTGAAATATCACTTGAATTCCCTCCAAGTAACATTTTTTTCATCAATGTTTTGTACTTGCACATACTGATCCCACCACATTGAGGATTTCCCCTTGAGTTGATAAATGAAAATTCACCCTTCTTCCTATGAGGATTGATTATGCAACTGGAAGTATTTACTCATACCCAAAAACCATGTATCTACATCCTCATCCTTCTTATGCTCACCAACAAAAGTAGGAGGCTTGATCTTATTCATTTCTCCCTGTAGCTCGTCCACTCCAGTCCTTCTCTTATGATTTCTGATAGGAGATGGGCTCAAAATATTGCATGCTCTCCAAACTAAATATCTTGGAGAGTGATGGAGATGTCTATCAACACTTTTTGTTTTTCTTCCCTCATCATGAGACCTGTGTCTTCCTGATTTACTTGACTCGGTCTCCCTATCCATCTTTTTCTCAATTCTATCCAAGCTTTGTAGCAACTTGATGCTGAAACCATATTGCTCCTCCTTGGCTTTTATAAGCCTATCATTATCAACTTTATAACATTTGATGTCCTTTTGCAAACTTTAATGGTCTCTACCAAGTTCATGCTCTCTTCTAAGCCTTCCCTATTCCCATTGGATTTTGTACCTTCAATATCCATACCAGCGTACAACCTTCCCATTTATTCATCATGACTGTAGGTTCTTTATGCACCTGCCATGATTTTAATCTTTGCATTGATTCTTTCTTGAACTAATTGCTATTAATTCTGCAAAAAGTGCAGACAACAAGATTTGTTAGACCACTTAATATGACAATTTAATTAAATTTATGCACAATTTATCAGAATCTTTTCTTTTCTGTTTTCTTGGATGATTTTAATGTCCAAATTATAGTATGCACACTCGCACATCACTATTTTTGCATGCATCACAACTCTATACCGCACACCAGTGGTTTTCCATGCAAAACAAACTCTACACTGTGCGACACCAATACTTAGAACACATGTTTATTTCATGTTAATCTCTGGCCCATACAAGTCTAGTGTTGAATCAATCGCTCTGATACTAGAATGTAACATCCCCAACCTGCCAGTCCGGGCCACATCACTACAACCTCAAATTTTTTCGCTATGATATTCTTTGTAGCATCCCAAGCTCACTGCTAGACCATGCTACTTGAAAAATCCTAGTGCATGGATACTACTTATAATGCTCCCTATTACAAGTAGGCCAAAATAACTGTGCACAACCTTAAGGTACTGTGCCCAGACCCAAGTTGGGTCTCACTCTACGAGTATACTTCTTTTAATACAATTATAACAATGGAATAAATGTCACAAATATACTACATGCTTAACCCTTCATAACACATATATATTGTTGTGTTGGCAAACACTTTGCACACATAATACTATTGCACGCACAATCAATTCGATGTTGCACACAAATTGTTTCACCTTGGAGCGCGCAGAATGCTTCACTTTGTGCTTGATGGTTCATACCTTGCCTTGGTATCTTCTAACCATGTCACAGAGTTTAACTTAACATGAATACTAAATAATTGTCATACTTCTCACGTGCAACAAAATTATACAGATTAATCATACATTTAGCTAACGAGAAACACTTATAACTGTCATGCCCACATATGTCGCAACATACAAGAAAAGGAACAAACACACACACACACACACACACACACACACACACACACACACATGCAACAATATTACACAGAATTAACCACAATATTTAGATGCAAATTCATACAGGAAGATAAACCCATTTAAAATTATGAACATTAGAGCACATAATAATTAAACAAGCCCATGAAGGACACTTATCTTTTGTGAAAAGTCACCAACTACATGCAGGACTCTTACGTTCCTCCTAGCCATATACTATCTTGCTCGTAATGTTTCAACAACAGGTCACCCCTGAGATGGGGCTTAAACTACACAAGAAAAAGGGTTCTTATTGCCAGGCTATGGTCTGTTATTTAGAAAAAAACTGGGTCCTAGGTGTCAACTACTGCAACTATCCTAAAATCCCTCATTCTCCACATGCATGTCCCACCCCAGGAAGTGTTCCCCTTCTCTACTCAATAGTCCTTCAACTGCCCCACTTCCCCTCCGAGGCTTCAACAACATGCCATACAGGAAGTCTAAGAGCCCTGTATCTAATACCTAGTGCACCAGGGAACAATTCTTAGTAGATTCTCACCTAGAGAGAATTCTCACGGGCTTGACAAGCCACCTCTCCAATAGTAACAAGTATTCCAAAACACATGTTTAAGCAATGATAGTAAGTTACGGAAAAATGCGTATTCCTTCGCAGAGGAAGTTCGTCTGAATGATCCTGAAGTGAGTTATAATCCCCTAGAATTACACTAAGGCCGGAAATATATATTGCATGGTTGTAACTAGACACTTGTCACCTTCAGTACTAGATTTTATCCACTTTGTGACTCGTTCCCATCCTTTGGAAACTTAGGATAAATACATATCCATAAGTTAAACTTTTAGAAATATTAATAAAATATTCCCTTGACTTAAGCTCCCCCTTTTTCCTTTCCCGTGGAGTTTATCCCCCCGTATATTTTCATATGAGTTGAGTCTATGTGTGGTGATGTGATTATATTAACAATCTTGAGGGTGATTACATTTACAATATAGGCGCACTAGCTTTTGCATCCAGGCTCACTAGCCTCAAAAGATAAGAGTATATACAAAGGCTCTTTTGCCTCAAAATTGCACGCTTAATCCGCCGTGCGCAATACTATGGGATGTGCACACACTTCCTTTGGTGCGCCATCCTCACACACTTACATAGGTGTGCACTACTCTATGAAATGTGCACATTCTTTATTTGATGTGCAATCCTCATGCAATAAAAAACGATGGAATGTGCGCACAAAACAGAACCTAAGACTTGATACCATCATCTCACCAGCTTATATAAATATATATACATTTGTATTTACATTTACAGTTGTGGTTCAGACTAGGGGTACTACATTACCAGCGGGGGAAAAGAGCTTGAACTATCATAAGAGGCCTAAATACTAAATAGAACAACCCACTTGAGGGGAACCAATTCATCCTTTAAAAATAACATTTTTTTTGTTTGTTCCAGGAGAACCTTCTTACTCCTAGCCATATTATCGTTATTACTGGCCACCTAAGCCTCCAATTTTGCACGCACAATCAATTCGATGTTGCACACAAATTTTTTCACCTTGGAGCGCGCAGAATGCTTCACTTTGTGCTTGATGGTTCATACCTTGCCTTGGTATCTTCTAACCATATCACAGAGTTTAACTTAGCATGAATACTAAATAATTGTCATACTTCTCACGTGCAACAAAATTTTATAGATTAATCATACATTTCGCTAACGAGAAACACTTATAACTGTCATGCCCACATATGTCGCAACATACAAGAAAAGGAACAAACACACACACACACACACACACACACACACACACACACACATGCAACAATATTACACAGAATTAACCACAATATTTAGATGCAAATTCATACAGGAAGATAAACCCATTTAAAATTATGAACATTAGAGCACATAATAATTAAACAAGCCCGTGAAGGACACTTATCTTTTGTGAAAATTCACCAACTGCATGCAGGACTCTTATGTTCCTCCTAGCCATATACTATCTTGCTCGTAATGTTTCAACAACAGGTCACCCCTGAGATGGGGCTTAAACTACACAAGAAAAATGGTTCTTATTGCCAGGCTATGGTCTGTTATTTAGAAAAAAACTGGGTCCTAGGTGTCAACTATTGCAACTATCCTAAAATCCCTCATTCTCCACATGCATGTCCCACCCCAGGAAGTGTTCCCCTTCTCTACTCAATAGTCCTTCAGCTGCCCCACTTCCCCTCCGAGGCTTCAACAACATGCCATACAGGAAGTCTAAGAGCCCTGTATCTAATACCTAGTGCACCAAGGAACAATTCTGAGTAGATTCTCACCTAGAGAGAATTCTCACGGGCTTGACAAGCCACCTCTTCAATAGTAACAAGTATTCCCAAACACATGTTTAAGAAATGATAGTAAGTTACGGAAAAATGTGTATTCCTTCGCAGAGGAAGTTCGTCTGAATGATCCTGAAGTGAGTTATAATCCCCCGGAATTACACTAAGGCTGGAAATATATATTGCATGGTTGTAACTAGACACTTGTCACCTTCAGTACTAGATTTTATCCACTTTGTGACTCGTTCCCATCCTTTGGAAACTTAGGATAAATACATATCAATAAGTTAAACTTTTAGAAATATTAATAAAATATTCCCTTGACTTAAGCTCCCCCTTTTTCCTTTCCCGTGGAGTTTAGCCCCCCATATATTTTCGTATGAGTTGAGTCTATGTGTGGTGATGTGATTATATTAACAATCTTGAGGGTGATTACATTTACAATACATGTGCACTATCCTTTTGCATCCAGGCTCACTAGCCTCAAAAGATAAGAGTATATACAAAGGCTCTTTTGCCTCAAAATTGCACGCTTAATCCGGCGTGCGCAATACTATGGGATGTGGTGCACACTTCCTTTGGTGCGCCATCCTCACACACTTACATAAGTGTGCACTACTCTATGAAATGTGCACATTCTTTATTTGATGTGCAATCCTCATGCAATAAAAAACTATGGAATGTGCGCACAAAACAGAGCCTAAGACTTGATACCATCATCTCACCAGCTTATATAAATATATATACATTTGTATTTACATTTACAGTTGTGGTTCAGACTAGGGGTACTACATTACCAGCAGGGGAAAAGAGCTTGAACTATCATAAGAGGCCTAAAGACTAAATAGAACAACCCACTTGAGGGGAACCAATTCATCCTTTAAAAATAACATTTTTTTTGTTTGTTCCAGGAGAACCTTCTTACTCCTAGCCATATTATCATTATTACTAGCCACCTAAGCCTCCAATTTTGCAATAACCTCATCCATATTAGATGTTATCATCCTCAGATAATTTTTGGTGTCTTTACACTTAGAAGATTCCATAACCTTGCACTTGAAAACCTAGCACAATGACTCAAACCCTAATCCAACTTGAACCACTTCCAAGCGTGAAGATAACCTACTCATCATTGTACTGGCAACAAGTTATGACCAAAATGAGCCAATGTGTTCTTATTATAGAACCAAAAAAAATTGAACACAACATTTGTTCACTCCAAAACTGTCAACCCCATCAAAACCACGAACATACCCCCAACCAAAACAAAATCATGATTTATGAGAGAAACCCTGGACTAAGAGGCATTTCAACAAAAGCATGAATAAGATGGGAGGTCTCATCATTTTGTCCCCCCTCTTGATTACAATCATCAATGCTTGCATGCATATTAGACATTCCTTTAGACTTTCAAGAGCCATTTCATAACTTAGGGTATGGACTCCCATGTGACCTCACTGTTGATAGCCAATGTCCCCATCACTTTTTGAGTTGCTTGATTTGCCAACCGGTCTGCTACCACATTGTTGTCTCTTAAGATGTGGTAGTAATTCAGATGTGAGAACGTAGAGGCTAGTTGGCATACATGACATAAAAATGAATCCATCCTGGTGTTCGTCAAGTTTGTGTCATTGATCATGTGTCAGATGAGTAATAACGAATCTCCATAGACTATTAAATTTTACATTTTCTTTTCCCAAGCGAGCTTCAAACCCTTATATAATCCATATGTCTTTTCCAGATTATTAGACGAGATGCTCAGACTCCATGAATAAATTGCTTCAATTATTCTTCCTAGGTTATAGATAACCCCCCCTCCCCTCACACTTGCCACCCTGACCTTTGCAAAATATTGCAAAATCTCCTTTGAAACATTAAGATATACTATTTTTATAGCATAACTTCCATTGCATGGTTTTTTTATGGACCATGTCTCTCTTCTACGAATTCCCATATTTTCTTTCCCTGCCATAAAAATGACGGTGACTCTATATCGCAATTGCTATATATGGTTTTTTAAAATTTGGGTAATGTGTGGAAAAATAAATATATTATATTAGTTTTTTATATTTATTTTTATTTTATTAAATATATTTGTTAGTTGTAATTTTACTTAATATTATAAATGATTTGTAAATTGTTGTGGATATTTTATTGGAATAGTTAGTCATAATAAATATGACAATATTATGAAATATTTTATTATGCAGATTATTACCTTAAATTTTAGATTTATTATTATTAGGATAGTACTCAAAATTTTGGAAATAACAAATATTGAAATGAAAGAAACAAGCAAATGAACACATCATCCACTTCAAATGAACATAAGACGTGACCTGGGAAACCCAATATAGGAGAAAACCCAACTAGAAGGTAAGGTCTATGATATGCTCTCTTTTTTTTAGTTATGAAATGCAAGTACAAAGAAAGGGGCACTCACTATGGAGTTTTCATGGACAATGTGGCCTAAATGGATACTACATAATCTTCTACCTTCTTTGTTATGCTTCAATATCCCACTCTTAGATTCTCTACTCAATTATGAAACAATAACAATATGAAAATAATGGAACACCTTCTCTTCCTAGTAGCCCAATATTTAACACAACCTGATAGAAGTTTAGAGTAGGGGTTAGGGTTTTTGCATGCCTCAACGCTCAATTAGTCTTAGGGTTTTTGACCCTCTAGAATATTCTTGAAAGTCCACATGTGACAAGCCCCACATGTGTTAGTAATGAGGGATAACAAGGCATCCACTCGGTACCATGGTGGTTAATAGGGTATGTTAACTTTTGGGAGGAAAAACTTCTACATACAAATTATGATTGAGGTGATTTTTGCACTATTGGAAAGCTTACGATGTACAAAACAATGTTGAAAGGGTACATCTAAAATCATGAAGTTTTGACTCCAAAAAATGCCATTTGATGATGAAAATGAGCTCTGGAAGTTTTCGGACCCTAAATCACTAAAATGAGACTTGCCCATAAAATGGGCCCTACAAGCCAATTCTTCCAATTTTTCCTCCTAAAAAGTACCAATATAGATGACAAATTATATAATGATCCATTCTAGATCATACTTCCCCATCTAGGGAGGCTTTTAGTCCCCAAAATATTTTATTGAAGTAGGCGATTAAATTTTTCCTCTACCTTCTTCCTGGAGTAAGTTTCCCTTTCAACCCCATATGTTTGAGTTCACATTGCCTCGGTCTAGTAGTTCTCGACTTCTTCTTCAAAAATGTATATTTTTCCAAATTTTCTTAAGATTCTAGTGCTAAGTCCTCTATGGTAGGTAGGACATGCTCCTCATTTTCCCGATCCAACATGGAAGGCTCGTAGAGTTTCAAATTTTCCACATTCACTATTGAGTAAATGCACATATATGGGGGTATACTAAGCTTATAGGCATTATCACCCACCTTCTCCAATACTTAAAAATACCATGCCATAGAGCCTTGATCTTCTTACCAAGACTCTATAACCTTTCTTTGTTCAGATACAACCAAAATGCATCTCCCACCTTGAATGCTTTCTCAATTATGCATTGATCATGTTAGGCCTTGAACTTTTCCCATGAATTCTTCAATGTCTCTTGTACTTTCAAATGGATCTATCTAATATTTTCAATGATTTTTTCTACTTTCAATGCATCTCATGTGAGGCATTCCATCACTCCTTGTTGTTCATATACAACATCAAAGGGCGATGGTGGAAAATACCCAAAGGAAGTTTCAAAAGGGGACACACCAATAGAAGTATGTACCACTTTGTTATATGAGTGTTGAATATAAATCAAATCTCCATCCCATGTCTTTGGATGTTTATGATTGTATATGGACACTATATTAATTGGAGGGGTTACAATCATAAGCATTCAAAATACATGGGATGGAGGGGTTATGGACACTACATTCATTTGATGCTTATTCTTGTGTCTAGAAAGGGACACAATACCTCATTCATCAAACACATAAATGTAATGAGTGCATTACATAAACCAAAAGGCTTTATCAACCATTCATATAGACCTTGCCTTGTCTTAAAGGTGGCCTTCTAGGTGGTTTTTTCTTTAACTAGTACTTGGTGTTATCATGATTTGAGATCCAACTTGTGAAGTACTTGACATGTTGCAATTGATCTAACAAATCATTGATATTGGGCAGAGAGTACTGATTCTTGAGGGTGATCTTGTTCAAAGTTATGTAGTTAATACACATTTGCAAGCTCATCCTTTTTGGATAATATGATGATAGGTGACCCACAAGGTAAGGTTCTTGGTCAAATTACTCCCTTCTCTAGCAGTTGTTGCAAAATCTCTCTTCTACCTCATATGAAGGGTTGCTATGACTAGACTCATCCACCATGGCTGGGGAACCTTCCCACAAAACCCCGAAGAAAGATACTCTAATACCAATATGATATGGAAAATGTTGTGGATATTCCACTTGAATAGTTCATCACAATAAATCTTACAATATTCTAAAATATTTTATTACCTTAGATCTCATATTTATTATTATTGAGCATAGTGCTCAAAATTACAGAAATAACTAAAACCGAAATGAAAAAAACAAGCATATGAACACACCATTGACTTCAAATGAAAACATGATGTGACTTAGGAAACCCAATATGAGAGAAACCCCAACTAGAAGGTGATGCCTATGCTCTACTTTCTTTTTCTCATTTATGAAATGCAAGTACAAAGAAAGGAACACTCACTATGGATTTTCCATGGACATTGTGGCTTGAATGGCTACTACAGAATCTTCTACCTCCTTTGTTATGCTTCAATATAGGAAAACCAACTAGAAGGTGAGGCCTATGCTCTGCGTTCTTTTTCTTAGTTATAAAATTCAATTACAAAGAAAGGGGCACTCACTATGGAGTTGTCGTGGACACCATGGCTTGAGTGGTTTCTACATAATCTTCTACCTCCTTTGCTATGCTTCAATATAGAAAACCCAACTAGAAGGTGAGGCCTATGCTCTACTCTCATTTTCTTAGTTATCAATTGCAAGTACAAA
>ML784234.1:360714-379433 GCA_009831015.1 Picea engelmannii | reverse complement strand
ACATAATAATGAAATAGGATGATGAAGCATTACTTATTCTATTCTATTTATTATAAATGTTCTATTTTTTAAGTCGACATGATGATGAAGCATTACCTATAAAACATCTTTATCTAATTTGTAAACACACCTAACAACTGTGGTGTAATTAGATCATGAATCTACCTTCTCCAATAATAAGTGTAGATAATGAAATGCTGAAATAGTCAAAGCACTTAACAACATGATAGCCTTCCAAGTACATTTCAAGTGCATTACTCACGAAAACATTTTATATAAATTAAATAATGAATCTACCTTCTACAATCATAAAAGTAGATAATGACATGCCAAAGTCGGTGAGGGAACTTAACAACATAATAGCCTTCAAGACATTTCCATTGACTCAACTTTGTATACTAATATTTAAAAGCAAAACCCATTCTAAGTTGTTTAGTGGGCCATTTGCCAATTCACAAGTCAAAGCACAAAGATACCGTGTTAATGAAATGGTGTATATGTTACATGTATATATATTCATAATGTGAAATGTATTGCTACACGAGAAAAAAGTGCAATTCCTTGAGAAATTTATTATATTTACACCAACATTAGAACATCTAAGGTGGCACGCACCCCTTTTTATAATAGTTTATGTACTCTTCTAGATTAAAAACAAAAAAGTACATGCATGCATTTGTAACCTTTATAGTGAATTAAATAATGGTTAGTTTTTTTAAGTAGGCAATATGAGTTAGCAAATCCTAATGTCTAAGGATAAAGTTTGTTGTATAATAAAAATAAAGTTGTGTGAATTTTAATAGGTAAATGTATATTGTATATGGATAAGTAGTTTTATTTTGTGAATTAAATCTAATTTGAGTGAATAAGAGGAAAGTATTTTCTTTAAAAAAATATGTGAAATTCATAATAAGTATATTTAATTCACTCTCCTTTTTCTTTTTTAATACTTTTTTATTCCAACCATCATGCAATATGGATTTTTTGCAATAGATTTATTAAGTTTCCTCTTTCTTGTTGTACTCCTTCTAGGTTTACGCATTCCCTTCTATGCTAAATAAACCCTTAAGCAATCCATCTTGTCATGGTTTTTATGTGTATGAAGAACACCAACTTACAAACAAGTATTCGTTGGCAATCTCTAATTACTAACTTGTGGCAATCATAGGGTTATAGTGACATCATAGTGGCATTCTTCTTGGGCTTTTCATATTTCAACAATTATCATTTTCAATAATTCTATTCTCCTAACATAGATTTCATGTAGTTCGTTTAAATATGACTAATTTTTTATGTAATTATTTCATTGCAACATCACAACAACTCTTGAAATGATCTTAGTATCAATTTCATCATTTTAGATGTTATCATATTATTTGCACTGAGATATGACATAGTCATGCATCTACATAGTGCATTCAAATAATGCATTGAAGCATATATGTGTATAATCACAACTTTCACACTTACATAATTCATTCATACACATTTACTTAATTCATCCTTGCATTGAATTAAGAATATCATATTTTTATGTTATCTATTCACCATGATGAGTTGGAAGGTCTAGCCAATATTTCAAAAGATTATCCAACCATCTCCCCAATAATTGATTGACATTTGGATGCCTTCCTCTCCATCCCAAGACAACACCAAGCATATACCCCGTGTCTACTAAATAGTCCCTTAGGAATACTAGAAGGTATTTCCTTTCTTTGCTTTGTAGTCCCTAAAGAAACCCTTCCCCTCTAAAGGTGCTCTTATTGTTGGTAAGAAGGTTATAGTCCAGGACACTAATATAAGTAGGGATACCATTGGACACTTGTGTAGCTCTATAGTCTTTCAATATCCAATAACATCATGGCCTCATGCATGGCTAGCTCTCTCGAGATTCACTTCTATATCAATATTATAAATCCTAAATTTCCTGGTTATTAACTTATAACCAACATAACATGTTATACAATTTTATCTCATATGAATGCATTCAAAAAATTAAACAACCTTTTATATGTCCAAGCTTTTCTTCCTTTACCACAACAAGTGGGATATCATTCAAATAAATGCGTTCAAATTACATAAACATATCAATTTAGATATCAAATCTTGACGGATTGAATTCTTACCTAAATCCCCTTTATCATCTATGCAACATAAGATCATACATACATACTTGCATGGGCGACAACAATTTATTTGATGCTACCTGATCAATTGGTGTGTTATAGAGGATCACATACTCCTTTCACCAACCTATTGATAAAAAATTTATTGTCCTCCTCTTTTCTTCATAAGACCGATGGCCATATGCATCAACATCATTAGCACTTTCAACCATGCTATCAACCTTTTCCTTGTTACATAATCCATCATTAGTCACATTTAATCCTCATAACATATTTATTACATGTATACTAGTAGACTACTCTTTGTAACATCCCTGCTATAATCTCTAGTTTAATTAATGATCAACACAAATATAATATGTGGCTACGACCAAGTGATAATATGTGAATCATACTTTATGTTTTAATAATAAAATGTGATGCTAGCTGCTAAGGGGACACAGACAAGAGATGGGGGATGAATTAATCCATGCGAGAGGGGAGTGTCTAGGATAATGGCCAAGAGAGGTTCAAGGGGGAATTACCTATGTATATTAATTCAACCCATCTTCCTAAATTTGCTATTTGTATATGAACCTTTTAATTTATGATTGAGTGTTCCCAATGCCAATCATTGAATACTTGTAAGAGGGTGGGTGTGAGTAGTCACATCACATAGATATTGGGCACATGGGGGTTAAGTACAATCATCTTGGGGAAGTGTGTGAGTCAAGCAAGAAAGCCAAAGGGGAGGAAATTCATATGGGTTGGGATAACAATTTTAGTTAGTCAAGTTTTGTGCATGAGCAACAAGTAGAGGGAAAGAAATAGAGCTTGGAGCTAGTGCATCCATGGAGGGAGAATTTTAGAGAAAGTTGGAGTGTATTTGGAGCGAATTGGAGATGGAAAACTAAAAATCCAGGTTTTCAAGCCTGAAGAGTGAAATATTGAGTGAGTTGCATTAAAACAACAAGTGTTAGTTGTTGTTTGCTAGTAGTTTTTCCTAGTAGTAAGTTCCCTCGAGTTCCCAGCTAAGATATTCATGGTTACCTATGCCAAATAGACCTTGATAAACGAATGGGATGCCCGAGGGACTGATATTAGTGAAGGGGTACATTCCTTGGGTTAGGAAAGTTAAGAGGAAGAGAGTTGGTGGAAAATTGGGATAGTTGTAGTAAGATACCAGTGGGTTGTGAGTTGTATGAGATGTGTAAAGTGGATTGTGAGAGACCACCATATTTTATGGATTACTAGCCTCATCTCGGGGGTGATTGGATATTAAGATTTGGAACAGTCAGTCTATGGTTGGGTGGAACGTCTGTCCCGAGTAGTTGGTTGCACAACATAACTAAAAGATAAGTGTTTTATCTATTGACGTGTTATTCATGAGTTTATTTGTTGTGCATGAACTCTGTGTATTTAAGAATGATTTATATGATAATGTGTGAATGATTAAGCATTCATGTTATTTTGGTATGTTGTAGATGCATATAAATAATGGTAACAATTAGCAATTAAATTTGGTTGCAATTTCATAGTTGTAAGATACATGAAATCGGTTAGCTATAAAGGAATTAAATTAGTTAACAAAAAAAACATTTTTATGAGTATTCCGCACCGTAATGTCCCTCGGTTGGGTTGGGGGACGTTACACTCTTAGTTTATAATAATATTATATATACTCAAGCATTTCTATATGCATGATGAATCACTTCTCAATATTCCCTCTAATGCATATGCATTCCAACAATCTAATCTCTTGCATTTTTAGCATTCCTATGCTTTAAAACTATCAACATATAGAAACTCTCTCAATATCAAGAAATATGTCAATGTCACTAGAGAAGTGTTAAGGAATTCTCCCTCATTATCATGGCTAACTTTCTATCCATGATCATCATTTGTAGCTAAAACAAATTCCTCAATGTCTTGTAGCATTTTCCAACCTCCTTTGTTATCCTCGGTTATCCTCAAATCCCACTAGATTCTTGCAACATTTTGTGCTCTCACTTTGATCATCTGTGCATTTCTACTACCTTTCTTGAGGACTTTCTATCTAAGCCCAACTTGGCCACTTCACATTTCCAACCCATATATCATGTTGGTATGACATATTCAACATCTACTTCCCTTTTTGGGTCAATATTGTTGGATATGTGTTATATTCTTCTCACGACTGGAACTAGTGTCTAGTTTTGGGCGGTCCTCGATTTTTGTGTCCATATTTGGGAAATTTTTTGGCACATGGTTTTTCGCCGATGGATTTATATTTCCAGTTAAGGAATTAGGTTTTTTTACTAATCCAAGTCATTGGATTAGGTTTTTGGATGTGACTGGCTCCTATATGTATATTTTATTGTAAACAATGTATGACATGAATGAATATAGAATATGTTGGTTTTCCCAGTTTGAGTTTCTAGGGGAAAAATCTTTGTGTAATGTTTGTATTTTCCATTGTATATTTTTTGTTCTTTTATTGAAAATCTATTTGAAGTATAATATTGTACAAGGCTAAAATATACATTTGGTATCAGAGCAATTATTGGCTCCAGGGGGACGCCTTTGTGGTCAGGCGTTTAGATCGGGACTGTGATAAACCTTGTTACAATGGGAGATATTTGGTATTGACTCTTCAGGTGAAGAGAGATGGTGAGCAGTTCGAAAATAGAGATCGTGAAATTTAATGGGAAAAGTTTTGAGTTGTGGAAGCTCAAGATGGAAGATCTGTTGGTAGATAGAGATCAATGGGTCGTGGTGGATCTAGTTACTGCACCTACAAGAACGTCAACAAATGACTAGAAAATGTTGGATCAGAAGGAAAAGAGCAAAATCTGATTGTGTCTCTCAGATTCAGTATTATTGAATGTGTCAGGGGAAGCTACAACTAGGGAGTTATGGGATAAGTTGGGGAAATTGTATTAGTGTAAGTCCTTGGTAAATAAATTGTTCCTGCGAAAAAGGTGTATAACCTGAAGATGAGAGATGGAGACTTTGTGACAGATCATTTGAATGCCTTCAACACTGTGGTAAACTAGTTGTTATTCTTTGATATTAAAATTTTAGATGAAGATAAGTGCATTATTTTATTGGTTCTCTTTACTAGACTCATGGGATAGTCTAGTTGTGGCCATAGGTATTAATACAACTACCTTGAGTTTCGATGATGTGGTCTCATCCTTGTTGTCGGGGGAGATGAGATGGAAGAACATGGAAGGATAGAGCACACATGGATTATTTGAAAGAGGGCGCTCCCAGGATATAAATAGATCTAAGTCCTCGAGTGGGACATCTAAGTATAAGGTTAGATATAAATCTCCCGGAAATTTTGTAAAGGTATGCTGGAGATGTGGAAAAGAAGGGAACTTCAAGAAGCAATGTAGATCCAAAAGCATTGAGAAAGTGAACGGTTCTGAATGTGCTCCCTCTATGGAAGAAAAGAACTCCAAGGAAGGAGGGGATGTGTAATTGGCTTCTTCAAGAACACATGTAGATCACGAGGCATGGTAGGTTGACTCGGGTGCATCCTTTCATATGACTCCCCATAGGGAGTGGTTCTGTGAATATGAAAGGTATGATGGAGGTAATATTTTCCTAGGTGATGACTCGACAACCAGGATCATAGGAAGAGGAAAAGTCAAGTTGAGGCTCATATATGGAAGGATTAGAGCACTGCCTGATGTTCTGCACATCCCAAGATTGGCCATAAATTTGATTTCTGTAAGCAAAATGGATGATGCAGGGGTAAAAATGGTATTTGAAAAAGAAACCTGCAGGATGGTTCGAGGAGCAATGGTGTTGCTGAAGGGAGTTCAGATTGGAACTTTGTATAAGATGCAAGGAAGCACTATTAGTTATGGGTGTAATAGTTCCATTGTTCTTGATATTGGAGAAGAAGAAGAAAAAAACTCCTACAGTCTCTAGAGAAAATATTATGTTGTGGCATCAAAGACTGGGGCATATCGGAGAGAAGTGTCTTTGACTAGTACATGGTAAATGTATGGTTGAAGGTATGTCTAACTTCTCTTTGGATTTTGATTTCTGTGAACATTGTGTATATGGGAAGAAGAATCAGGTAAGATTCCCTTTTGGTGCAACGAGGGCAGAAGGAATTTTACAGCTAGTGCATAGTGATGTGTTTGGACCTGTGTCGGTTCCATCACTAGGAAAATTTATGTACTATGTTTCATTTATAGATGAATTCTCGAGGAATACTTGGATATATTTTCTTAGGAAGAAATATGAAGTCTTTGACAAGTTTAAATATTTTAATGCTCTTGTTGAGAATCAAACAAAGATAAGAATAAAGGTGTCGAGCATAGATAATGGTGGGGAGTTCTGCGAGAATGTATTTGAAGAGTTCTGTAAAAAGTGCGGTATAGCAAGGAATAATACTACTCCATATACACCTCAAAAAAATGGAGTTGCAAAAAGGATGAACATGATGCTGATGGAAAAAGCAAGTTGCATGCTTAGTGGTGCTAGGTTAGGGAAAGAATTTTGGGTAGAGGAAGTGGGTACTGCATGTTACCTGGTCAACAAATCACCCTCATCAACATTGGATGACAATATTCCACAAGAGGTATGGACTGGTAAGAAACCTTCTCTCACACATCTCAAGGTATTTGGTTGTGAGGCCTCTGTTCATGTTCCAAAGGAAAATAGGAGTAAGTTAGATAAGAAGGCTGAAAAGTGTATCTTTATTGGGTATAAAGATGGTATTAAAGGTTATAAGCTTTGGAACCAAGAAACTAAGAAGGTTGTGTATAGCCAAGATGTGGTATTTAGAGAAATTAAGGATGTTGTCAAACATGAATTCCTACCAAGTAAGGAAGAAACAAAGAAAATAGAGTTTGAGCCAAATGATGATGAATCGGACTCTATAGAAGAACAAGAATAATAAGAAGAAGACCCTCATACTTCAGTATTGAGGAGATCGATGTGGGAAAAAGACTGTCGGAAAGGTATACTCCATTTGATTTCCATTCAAAATTTTCTTTGTCTATTATTGATGACGATCTTATAACTTTTAGGGAGGAAGCATATTCAAAGGATGGAAAACTATGGAAAAATTCCATGGTTGAATAAATGACAACCTTGGATAAGAATGAGGCTTGGGATCTAGTGGATTTACCGACTGGAAGAAATCCCATTGGCAACAAATGGGTATTTAAAAAGAAGATGGATGCATACAGAAAAGTGGAGAAACAAAAAGATCAATTAGTAGAAAAGGGTTATTCCAAGGTTGAGGGAATTGATTTTGGTGATATTTTTTCTCATGTTTCCAAGTTAACTTTTATTAGATTTCTATTATCTGTTGCTGTTGCATTTGATTTTGAACTAGAACAGATGGATGTGAAGACAACATTCCTACATGGGGATCTGAAATCTATATGAAGCAACTAGAAGGCTTTGTTGTGAAGGGAAATAAGGATTTGGTATTGAAGCTAAAAAGGTCCTTGTATTGTTTAAAACAATCACCAAGGATGTGGTATCAAAAAATTGATACTTATATGTTGGGAATTGGCTTCACAAGAAGCAAAGAGGATAACTATGTGTATTTTAAATTAATTAGTGATCATTTGATTTATTTTGTCTTGTATGTGGATGACATGTTGCTAATAGGAAACAACAAGGAGATTATCTAGGATGTGAAAACTCAGTTGTCCTCTAAATTTGACATGAAGAATCTTGGTGTTGCAAATTTAATTTTGGGCATGGAAATCAAAAGAGATCGGAAAAACATGAAACTATGGTTAAATATGATAAAATATGTTGAGACAATATTGTAGAGGCTTAATATGCAGGAATGTAAACTGGTCAGAGTCCCTATTCCCGTAGATGTAAATTTATCTGCAGATCAGTGTCCCAAGACACAGTAAGAGGAGGAGGACATGTCTCGTGTTGCATATGTGAGTGTGGTTGGAAGTTTGATGTATGCAATGGTCTGTACTAGACCAGAAATTGCACATGAAGTGAGATTTTTGAGCAGGTATGTGTCAAAAGCAGGGAAGGAGCATTGAACAACAATAAAGAGAGTTTTCAGGTATTTGCATGGAACTAATAGTTATGGATTGTGCTACCAAGGAAGACCGTGTTTGGATAGAGTGTTTGGAATACATGGCTTTGTGGATGCAGACTGGGCTAGAGATCTAGATCGTAGAATATTTACAAGAGGGTATGTGTTTAACCTATTTGGAGGAGAAATCAGTTGGATGAGAAAAAGACAGTCTATAGTGGCACTTTCAACTACAAAAGCTGAATATATGGCAACCACTCATGCAAGCAAGGAAGTAGTATGGTTAAAAATATTGTGTTTAGGTATTGGTTGGTACAACAAGCTGTAAGGATAGAGTGTGACAGTCAGAGTGCAATTTTTCTGGCGAAGAACCCAACTTATCATTCAAAGAAAAATCATATTGATGTTCAATATCACTTTGTGAGAGATATGGTTGAAGAAAGGAAGGTGTTGTTGATGAAGGTGGATACTTTGAAGAATGTTGCAAATTCATTAACAAAATCTATGAGCACTGAGAAGTTCTCTTGGTGTAGAGGATCTATGGGCATTGCTACCCTGGATTGTAAACTATGTGACCCTGTAACCTCTTGTATGCAAAGAAAACAACAAGTGGGAGAATGTTGGATATGTGTTATATTATTCACACAACTGGAACTAGTGTCTACATTGTGTCGAGCATGCAGTGGGGTTAAGAGGGGGGGATGCAGGGAGAAGGATCCCCCCTCCATGGGGGTTTGGCGGAAACAACCCCGAAAATTATTTTTTTCCTCGGTTTTCATGTCCATATTTGGGCAATTTTTCGGCACATGGTTTTTTGACAATGGTTTTCTATTTCCGGTTAAGGAATTATGATTGTTGACTAATCCAGGTCATTGGATTAGGGTTTTGGATGCTACTGGATCCTATATGTATATTGTATTGTAAACAATATATGACATGAATGAATATATAATATGTTGGTTTTCCCGGTTTGGGTTTCCAAGGGAAAAATCTCTGTGTAATGTATGTATTTTCCATGGTATCTTTTCTGTTCTTTTATTGAAAATATGTTTGCAGTATAATATTGTACAAGGTTAAAATATACAAATATTGTCCAACTTTACCTTTCCAAGACCTTTCAACACTTATGGTGTTGTAATTTATATTACTTCACCTTAATATGGGCATTGCAATCTTAATATCCATGATCATCATTTGCAGTTAAAACAAATTCCTCAACATCTTGTATCATTTTCAAACCTCTTTTATTATCCTTGGCTATCTTCAAATCCCATTAGATTCTTGAAACATTTTGTGCTCTCACTCTGATCATTTGTGCATTTCTACTACATTTTCTGAGCACTTTCTATTCAAGCCCAACTTGGCCACCCTGCATTTCCAACCCACATTTCATGTTGGTATGACAACTTCAACATCTACTTCCTTTTCTGGGTCAATATTGTCCAACTTTACCTTTCCAAGACCTTCCAACACTTATGGTGTTGTAATTTATATTACTTCACCTTAATATTGGCATTGCAATCTTATTATCCACTCTCTCATTCTTTGGCCAATTTGTCTTAGCCTTTGCTTCATTAATCAAAATTTATACACATTGTAATGCCACATATATGTCTTTTCAGAATCATATAAACTCGTCTAGAGTCCACTAAGTTTTGCATCCACTATCAAGAAATTTACACACACACACATTCCTTTTTATATGCCTTCTTAATACTTTCATTCTCAAATTCACTACAATTCTCATGTTCTTCTTTGGTTTATTATCCATTTATATACTTGCAATGCACTCAACATTCTCTATATTCATCACTTATCAACCATTCTTATTTAGTGTTGGAATCATTCACTTAGTGTTGTAATATCTTCCAACCAGATTAAGCATCCACATTATGCCATCTTTTGCCCTTATCTCTAGCTATTCATGGACTTGTTCAATTCTATAATTCTCTTTATTTCATTAGATAATTCCCTCCGAAATCTAATTTTGTCCTCCTAGACCAAATCCACACACAATGAAGTGATTTATTCCTCCATTTTCACTTTTAAAGCGAGTGAAAGTTCATTATTTTTTTCATTATATTCTCTACACGTAAGTTCCTAGTTCATGGAGTGCAATTATTCCAAGCATTCATACATTTTCCCATTGAGATGATTCACCCATTCCATGATCGACACATCACCTCATGAAGTCATTCTTCTCTTTTCTTTCCTTGGTAGACTTTCTCTACCATACCAACCTCCATCACTTTCTTCTTTGCAATCATTCTTTGCATCCAATGTTACTTAGTTTCCTTTATCTATAATAAGGGTTTATGGAAATYACATTACCCTTCCTATGCATATTGATGTCATTCTTTACCTATTTCTTTTCTCYATTCTTCTTATCCTTGTCATTGTTYMTTGGTTGTACACAATAACTAGCTGCAATGATCATGAATCTCACAACTCTTTTGTACACACTGATATTTTCCACACCCTTGTTCAATATTCTGTTGTGGAATATAATATTCAAATATAATGAGTAAGAGATCCTATGACCCTTTCTACCTGTCACCATTTCTTTGCTTCATATAGTATCCAACTACTATGAATAGATCTTTCCCTATCTCTTCTTCTATAATATGAATTGTACTTACTATTTGCAATAAATATTTTGTATGCATTCTTATTCAACACACCATCTCCTTGATTTATTCATTCTTCATGATTGAACCTAATCACGAACCTATAATCCAATCTGTAATAGACCTTCACAATCTCCATTCATAGCATTTGAGTCGGCTAGGGTATTTTTTAAGGATTCAAATATTATAGCTATGTATAGTATTCCAGGAGACTATTTTGGTTTGAAAAATCATATATATATATATATATATATGTGTGTGTGTGTGTGTGTGTGTGTGTGTGTGTGTGTGTGTGTGTGTGTGGATAAATAATAGGAAACACATATTTTATTATTAAAACTTGTAATGTTTTGGAAAATATTATCAATTTAATCATATTTATGTAAAAAAATAGGCAAAATTTTAATAAATTGCTGAATTGTTTTTTTGAAAAATGGCCAAAAAACAAGCAATTGGAGAAATTTAACCCTTAAAAAATACCCTGGATTTGACCACCTTGTTAATAGACCTAACCATAACGCTATCTCCTTGAGTGTTCTTTCTCATCGACAACACTAACCTATTTTTAATTACTTTACCATTTTTCTTTGTCGTACTTTTACACCTCCAATGTGCCTCCACACCACTACACATGCACCATCTTGAAGTATTTGCAACCTTCCTTGCTCATATTTCACATTTTTTATGAACCTCTATCATCCTAAAATCTTTTTCCAAAAGTAAAAATGCTTTGGAAATATTCCACATTTGACAATTACATTGTTTATTCAAGCTTAGAGGTCTTGTTCGTGCAACTTTTTGAAACAACTAGATGTTTTTTTGAGACCACAAACCTTCTACCATGTTATCCTATGAATTATCTTTCTAATGGATATAACTATGCTCAATTCTAAGATTTGAGTTGAAAGTTACGACTCTCTAAATTTTCCATTTCTACCCATTTTGTGCAATTTTCTCACTAGTACACTCAGGGTTGGAGACCAACTTTTTCCATCTATAGTACAAAAACTAATGCATTGCACTAGGTGTAGATAATATTTATAATTGTGAATACTCAACAACTCTCAGATTATTGATCTGATGTTCTAGTTGATTTTTGCATTAATATATAATTATCAACTAATTTTTGTCAACTAATTTTTGTTTTTGAGATTGGTGATCTTGGGTCCCTTTTCCTCCACTAAAGATTTCAAAAATCACCAAAAGGTCTCATGGAATAGTGGATTTTGGCCTATTTCTACACCTCTACAATAAACCCTTTGGAATTTCACCAAATTCTCCACTAAGCTTCTTCATATCTTCTCCTATTCCTTATTTTTCAAATTTCACCATCAACAGGGTTGTTGGCAATGAGTACCATCCGGTTCTTTAAAAACCATTGATTGACACTTTATGGAATTCTAGCGCTAAATTAGCCAATGATCCTCATTGGAAATTTTATAGTCCTCACCATGATAGACTTAAAACTAAAATTTCACCCAATTCTAAGCTTCCCTTCTCTTGTTATGCAAAAAATAAGATTTTGGCTGCAAACTTAAAAACAAAAAACATATTTTATTTTACTGATGTGGCATGTCATGTGCTTGTTGATGTTCTAGTAGATTCCTATGTGTCATCACCTATGTCTTCCATGTCATATCTCTTACCTCCCTACTTTCCATTTTATATCTTTGTGGCCTTGTTTACCTTTTCCCACTTCACTTTATAAATTTTATTATTTTTATTATTTTATTGTGAGCCACCCATACCCCTTTTCCCTTATCCTCCACCCAACATGATGTTATTGAATGATGTGATAGGGGGGTGGTCCCATTTCTTACATCCATATCTAGCACACATGTCCTCACGTTCATGATCTAAATATATGGTTGAGATCAATTATGGAGCATGAACATGTCCATCATTTAAAGAACCCTTTGCCTCCACAATTTGATTATTTTTTAGGGGACATGTGTCACCCAGACAACAATTGTGGAGCCAAAAATTATGTCTAGAAAGATACATCCTATGCCTCCACAAAAAACTTACCATAATTTCATGAAACACCTTCCTCCTGCCGCATCTTGGGCTCCATCGAACACATGGTGCTTCCCTAGATATTATGGTGGTTGAAGTGCAATTTCCAAACTCCTTCACACTCCTCCTCAAACTACTTACTAACTGGGTGACATGCGTCACCCCTATAGTGGTTGCAGAGCCAAAACATGGGTTTGGAAAACCACCCTTTATGATTATGCAAATCATTGTTTCTAACCTAACTGCCTCTATAGCATTCAATCCTACCTTGTAGCTACCACATGCATACCCAAGCTCTTTGTATCACAACTTGACACCTCCATGTCACCCTGTTAGTACATGTCATATTTTATGTACCCCATCTAGAATAGAGAAATTTACCAATTTCATAATTCTTCGAATTTCCTCCATAGGACCACCATGAAATCCTTAACTTAGGTTCTTTAGTCACTTTGTATATCTAGTCACTCCTCTTGATCAAATTTGGTCCCATTGATTGGTGATTCAATGCCATTGCAACAAATTTTAATCCACACATTCCATGCTTTTTTTCAATTTCCTTCATGAAACTAAACCATGTAACCATGAATTTTGAAACTGATTGTGCCTTTGTATACTCTAACAGGAATCCAAATTAGGAATCTAAGTCATCCTTCTAATAATTGTTGGATTTAGAATACTCCCCCAATTATACTTCTTGAAATATTTGACCAAACACTTAGTTTGTAGTTGCAATTTTCTTCACATACAAGCTAGTTTCTGGCCATGATATCCTAGTGCTATAACTATTAGCTCTGAAACCACTTAGTGACGTACCCAATATCCCTCTATAACCATTAAGGATACAAGGTACACCATAACCACACCAAGTTCACACCGATTTTAGCTTTGATACCACTATGTCACATACCCAACCACTCGTGTAACAATGTTGAGGTGGTAGGGTACTCTAAATTCCTCCCATTAACTTAAAATTATCCTCTGATACCACTCTGTAACATACCCAATACCCTCTATCCTCAGTTGAGGATATTTGGTACTTCTTAAAATCACAAATTTTCCACACTTCCCACTCTAATACCAATTGGTCATGTACTCAACCATCTAGTTAGGTTGAGATCAACATTCTATATCTCTAATACCAATTTTCCTCACTATCTTACTATTTATTAATGTATGCAACATGACTATGCATACTTATGAAACATAATTAAATCATTCATAGATACATATGTAGGCTTATACATGAAAACATAAACAACATTAATTCAACATATTCACAAATAAACCATAAGCTCTTATATTTCTAGGGATTAACCATCAACTAGTTGTAGAAAAAGGGCATTCCATCCAACCATAATCTCTTTGTTGTACTTAATCTCTCTATAACAGAGGCCACCTTGGAGTTGAGGCTATGTCGATAAGGGTGAAATATCTTATGGGTGGCTCTAGATCTCTTCACATAGCCCAATTCTTTGAATTCAAAATTTATAAAATCTTACAACTATCCCAATCCACTAGCCCTCTTTCCCCATCATCTTTCACAACCTAAGGAATGTGATCCCCTTCTTTGCCACACAGTCCCTTGGGCTATCCCACTTCCTTCCATGGATCCAACACATATCGTCCATGAAATATTATTGTTGGGGACTCCAATGATTCTTAGTTGTAATTAAATTTTCCTCACTTACAATAACTAACCATACACATAGTCATAACTCTTCAGAGTTTCAGGGAAACTATTCTCCTGTAAATTTTTATCACAACAACAATATAACAACTTGAGCTCTTATATAAAACTCCTTCAAGAAGAATGAATGTCAATTTCCCTTGCGCATAGTCATAATTTCCCACATAATTTCATGGTAGAAACCCTTAGAGAAAAACCTCCAGAAAGAATGGATGTCAAAAATCCCCTTGCATGTCCAAAATCGACATATTATATTTACATGCATGGGAGAGATCACGTTCCTTCATATGAATCCCATGTATCTCTCTTGACCACTAATTCCAAGGTTGATATGACTTAGGATAATTAGAAATCAAGCTTAATAAAGATAAGGCTTAAGGACTTAGGCTCACAATAAAATAATATTATCTTTCTTTGGTCCCCTTGAGCCCCCTAATCCCCATTTATTCCCCCTCTTCCCCCTTTCTTTCCCCTCTTGTGGAGTCATAGCCCCCAAACTTTAATCATTCTTTGTTGTAGCCTATGATGTATATTTTTTATCATTCAATGTTCAATTTTACATATTACATCATTTGGTTCTCAACCATTCATAATGTATGCATACACATTAGTACTCTAGGGATAAAAACTAGGGGTGTTACAACTATCCCTATGTGTACTTTCGATCTTGGGAAACAATGGCTTGGGCTTCAAAATTGGAAAGAATTGTCTCATACTTACCCTTTGACACTAAAGGAAACAAGGAAATGTACTATGGGATTTATTTATCCAATATTCCTAAATGACATAAATTTTTTCTAGGAGCTCTATTTGCATAATTACATGTTACTAGAGAATATCGTGTAGATCCCTAATCATTTTGTAGGAGATGTCTTCCTTAGAAATTTTCAATTGAATTCGCATATTGGAATAAAAAGGGATCATGAATTGGAATTGTATAAAGATGAAGAATTGATTGCACCTCTTTTTATTTCAGCTAAAATATTTTCTACAGCTTCCACACACAATAAAAAGTCTCCAAGGGGTTGAAATCCTTAAATTCAAGGAGTTATGGCTTTGGCAAAGTCTACAACACTAACAAGTTTCATGGATTTGTTCAATAATTCAAATGAAAATGCTACTATATGTTGCTAGATTGAAGTAACAATGCTCCTATTGATAGATTCAGGGAAGAAAAAATATGGTAGAAAATCATAGACTTGGGAGGGTTTTATCCTTCATATGCCTACATGCAAATGGTTCCCTATGATTTATGGGCATTATGTACTTAACAAATGCACTATAAAACTAGTTGATTGTACCAGGGATGTGGAATATCCTTAGTTGTGGGGTACAATGAGCCTTGCAATTTCTTTATTTCGCTCATCCCTTTTGCATCATTTTTTCTCTTAATCTAAACCTTTCACTCTTTTTGCCAATACCTTCTTTCTCAACCAATGCATATAATGATCGGTTGGGATGATATGCATTTCTAGTTGGAATTTTATGTTTTAATGAATGCTATTGGTATAGATTGAGTCAAATGAATGAGTTCATATGTATGGAATTTGTTAGCAATGTTTTTTCAAGATATAAAGTGATTCCATTTTCCAACCTTAAATATATTTTGATGATCATAGGGTTTTGTTGTCATCTCAATTTCACTCATAAGTGACAGTTTGGTGAGTGTTCACCGAAGCATCACTAGTTGGAAATAATGTAGCATAACAACACTACATCATGGCTACTTGACACGCCTTGATGAGGAAAACCAACCTTAGAAGTTGGGTTTTTATTCATTTGCATGATGTCCTTTTCTCTCACCCATGAGACTTGTGTGGATTATCTTTTGACACATGTGCAAGTCTACCAAAGCATGTGACAATGAATTCTTTAACACATTAATGACTAATGAGCCTAGCTTAGGTGTCTTTGTGGTGGTGTACAAGGCGAATTCAAGCTCTCATTCCATCAATGTTGAGTACTTTCACCTCCCAAGGGTCTTTACCATGCATTGGAGATTCGATTTGAATGAGGAGCATTCATATTGAAACTAGTTTTTCATTAGAGCTTAGAATTTTCCTATAAATGAAAGCCGCAGGTTAACATTTAAACACGAGAAGAATTATAAGGTTATTTTGGAAGAATGAGCTTGGAGATCAATTATCTAACTCTCTTATATCTATCATTCATTTCCCTCATGCTTGCTTGCGTTCTTTGGTCAATGAACCAATATTTCTTTAATCACCATAGTTAGAGGGATCTTTCAAGAAAGATAAGGATCCATCCCAAGGAGAGTGTTGGAGCCCACTTGCCTCCAAACATTCTTGTTAGGTGATGTTACACATTTTTATGCTTTTCCATTAAACTAATAAGTGAGTACTATTATTTCCATTCAATTTTTGTGTTTGAATGACATTCTTATGGTTAAATTTGTAATCTAGCTACATGCTACCTTATTACTTACTATTATAATACTTTTATTTTTATCATCTAACTAATGATTAACTGTTGTTTATCTGATGAGTGAGATTGCTGTGGGTGGGATTTTCGGTTTTGATCTGAAAAACCACAGTGTAATCAATAGATTGTCGACATTTCGGATCCAGATCAAGATCCATCTTCAACCTCGCTAAATCAAAGAGATTTTGCTCAACAATGCAACAAAATCTCCAACACTAATTGACGACTTGACTACCTATGACGATGAAACATTAACTTTAAAAACAACTTTATCTAATTTGTAAACACACCTCACTATTTTGGTGTAATTAAATCATGAATCTACCTTCTCCAATCATAAGTGTAGATAATGAAATGCTAAAATAGTGAAAGTACTTAACAAGATGATAGCCTTCCAAGTACATTTCAAGTGCATTAATCACGAAAACATTTTATATAAATTAAATAATGAATCTACCTTCTACAATAAAAAAACAGATAATGACATGGCAAAGTCGGTGGGGGCACTTAACAACATAATAGCCTTCTAAGGGAGTAGAAGAAAGACATTTGCATGGACTTAGCTTTGTATATTAATATATAAAAGAAAAACCCATTCTAAGTTGTTTAGTGGGCCATTTGCCATTGACAAGTCAAACCACAAAGATACGGTGCTAATGAAATGATGTATATATTACTTGAATATATGTTCATGAGGTGATAATTATTACTACACGAGAAAAAAGTGCAGTTCTCTGCAAAATTTATTATATTTAAACCAAACATTAGAACATCTAAGGTGGCATGCACCCCTTTTTATAATAGTTTTTGTACTCTTCTAGATTAAACAAAAGTAAGTGCATGTATTTGTAACCTTTATAGTGCTGTTTATAATTTTCATAATAATCACGAGTTAGCATATTCTAATGTGTATAAATAAAGTTAGAATAATGATGAGTTAGCATATTTTAATGTTTATATATAAAGTTAGGATACATTTTTTTTCTAGATAGGGTAGGGTATGTATATCTTAGACTTTAACAATCAAATCGTTGTGAGAAAGAGATCCTTTATCCCACAAACAATGAAATCTCATACACCAATTTAATATCTAACTTGATTACAACCATAAAATTAGATTATTATTATTATTATTATTATATAAAATTATGTAAATTTTAATAGATAAATATATATCATACATGGATAAATAATTTTATTTTATGAATTTAATCTAAAAAATAAAAAAAAATCTTATTTTCTCTCCAAAAATATTAAGATCGAAATAACTATATTATTATATTAACTATACAATATATCTACAAGTATCGACCACACATCCAACTTTATATCCACATCTACAAACTTTATCTTCCCAAAATGGCAACATGGTAAACACAAAGTAATTAATAATCTTACCTTTTAAAGTAGTAAAAGGTATCACCTTTTACTCATGATGTGGTGTAGTGGATATGTATGCCCATTAACAAGCCATGAAAAACACCTTAAAAAAGTGAACCTGTGAACCACTACAAATGAAATATAGTTAAACAAGGAGGCAATGCTCTTTCTCTACCCATACTAATGTTCGCCTAGTATTTCACCTAAAAGTTGACAATTGACAACATGTTTATATAAAATTTATGTTTAGAAGTGATGATAATTAGAACCAAAAAGTTTGACATACAATCAAATCGTCTCCAAAAGATAATTCAATAAAATATTATCATACAAATAATTTATTTTTTTTTTAATTTTTAATTTTAAAAATTATATAAAATTAATAATAATAGTGGTATTTAAAAATTTAAAGGATAATTCAATAAAATATCATCATATAAATA
>ML784234.1:339726-360622 GCA_009831015.1 Picea engelmannii | reverse complement strand
ATATATATATATATATATATATATATATATATATATATATATAAAATTTTATATCTAAAAAAAATTATAAAAAATTATTAATAATAGTGATATTTAATTTTTTTTTAATAATAGTGGTATTTTTAAATAACTATGTAAAATGTGTAATTTTTTTTTTTAATTTAAGTATATTTTAATAAATATTAAAATATAATAGAAATATAAAATTATAATTTAGAGATTTTGTTTTTTTAATGATAGATTTTTTTAATGCCTTTAAATAGATTTATAAAAATATGATATTTATATTTATTCTAGTAAAAAAAATTATAATAAATATTAGAAAAATATTAATAATAAAATTTTATATGTATTAAAAAATAATTTGAAATATATTAAGTTTTCCATTAAAAAAATTGAACACCTTTTTTTTAAAATGTTGATAAAATATTTTTAAAGTAATTGATTGTTAAAGTTTTTAAGAGATTTAGGATTTATAAATATTTAAAAGAAAAATAATTAAAAAAAAAATTGTAATTTTTTTATTATTAATAAATGCCATTTAATTCTTGGGTTTGAAGATTTAAGTTTATGGATTTATGATTCATTATTTTCACATGAATGTTGTTTTGTATAAAGGATAAAAAGTGATATTAACTTGTAAGACAACTATATGTGCATTTGAGGCGATTAGTGAAAATTTCTATGATTTCACATGTTACTATCTCTATTAGTACTGGTATGATCTCTATATTATGGAAATACAAGAATAGTTATGAGTGTGCCTTTGTGTTATAGCTTTACCATGGCTTATGGGTAATGTAATTACAAGAACTTCTATGTTTAGCATTCTTATTGGGTAGAAGCTATGATTAGTCTTGACTATTTCTCGTACTACTTCTTATGGGAATACAAATGAATGAGGTATTACAGAGTGAATGACGGAGGATATGGGTTTTTTCTTGTTCCAGTAAATGAGTTGATTGTTCTAGTGTCAGATCAATAGGTGCTAGTGGGAGGTATGCCTTTAATGTGTGCCTCGGTCAATGAAGGTGTCTCTTAGTGTCTTCCGTGCCTGGTGCTCCTGAGTGTATTTTGTGCTGATGAATGCATTTTACACCATGCTGTGCCTTTTTTGTCCATTCTCAGTGACACCCTTGCTTCTGTTGTTCTGAAAATTTCCCTTTTCAAATAATATGTGAGAATAAATGGTGCAAGACTCAAGGTTTGAGTACTTATGATGAAATTTTATTGAGATTTAGAGCCTTCGTCTATCTTGAGTAAAAGGGGTAAAAGGATGTTAGATTTGTCATGGATTCCCTTTAATTCATTTATTAAATTAAATGCATTTGTTTGTCAATTTCAATCCCAAACCCTTCTTTTAAGGTAGATGGAAAGAAATAAAATGAAACATATTAAAAGTAAGTGTTCATTATATGTCCTTTCTATATCCAATTTTCTTAAGTTATATTGTGATTCAGGATTCTCACATATTAAATGTCTTTTCTTAAATCAATACAAGTAATCATTGGTCTTGTCAATTTCCCATATCCTTTTGGATTTTAGTTAGGAAAGTTTTTCTCCTTCAAGCATCCTTAAGAGTGTTTATTCTAAAACCTTCACAATTCTCCTTATTCACATATTCGAGAGATTAAATTCCATTCAAATGATCGACAATGTTTATCCTTGAAAACTTCAATCACATGATGAGTTAATTTGGTCCAATGAAAACTCTAATCTTTAATGAAGCTTCATCATTTTACTTTCAAATCTCCCACTATTCATATTTTCAAAGATCTTCATAAACCTCCTTCCAAAATAGTCCTTCATTGGTTTTCCTTCCTATCAAATGTCAAAAACATATCTTGGAAGGTTGCAAGTTTAAGTGGCTAAGATTTAAATGAGCCATTTTCTGATAGTGAAAGCAAACAAGTGAAGGGTAAGTTTTAAGTACATCTTATTTCCTTCCAATCAAAGCTTCCACATGTTACCTTTGGTCATGGTCATATCAAGATGGACGACAAGGGATACAATTTCATCACCTCCTTCTAAAACTTCATTGTTCAATCAACCACTCATAATGTTTTACACACGTCACTTGGTTGTTAATATTTTAAATGTGAACCATGAAAGTCTTAAAGGATTTCTTGCTAACTTGTGCAAAATATTTTACTAATCTTTGTGCCTAAAGTGACACCCGTTTAATCTAAAGATTTTGTGAAGTACCAAATAAAAAATTCACACACGGTACGAGGACCAGGATTACTCAAAGATGGCATATAAGGAAAAAAAAATGATTCTTTGATGTTGATATAATGAATTATTTGACCTCCAAAAATTGAAACTTGAATTGGTCTCGCAATACTTTTCTAATGAATAAATAAAGAATAGGAAAGCATGGAAACTTGAATTAGTATGATTATTGGCAATAATTCAACTTTTATAATGAATAGATAAAGAAGAGGAAATCATGGAGCTCGTGAGTGGTTATGGTGTCGTGGACTTTGGGCATTTTTCCAATCTTTCTTGGAGTTGATTTGACTGGAAGAAGGATGATGCAATACCTAGGTTTGATCGGAGAGAACTTTATAATAGCTACATGACCTCAATCACATGTGGTTTTAGGTTTTCCTCATGCATAAATCATAAATTAGAAATCATAAATCAGAGTTGTGTAGGAAAAAATAATAGAGCAACATGAAGAAGGTGGAATTTAGGAAACATTTTTTTTTTCCACGTTGGAATTCCGCGCTGGAAACCCACTCCAGATACTTCTCCACATAGTGGTTGATATGGGAGTGATAAAACTTCGCAGCCCCAGGGGACACAGGTTCGAACTCGTGACCTCTCCCCAAACTGGAAGAGTGTGCGCACGTCTAACCAATTGTGCTATCCCATGGGAGTAGAATTTAGGAAACATGAAGAAGGGGAATTAAGGAAGTAGATGGAGATAAAGTAATTTAAAATAACCCTGGGTTATTTGTTTAAGAATTGGAACCCGAAAGGAGAAAACTTATTTTTAAATAGTTTAAAGATTGAGCCACTAGATGAGAGATTTAAGAACTTGGAATGAATGCTAGAAATATGCTGACAATTGTAATGCTAGGGTCAATGCTTAGTATACCATGTAACAAATATTTGAAGGGGCGTTAGTGTGAAAAATATGATTTAAGGAGTAATCAACCAAGCCATAGTCATAAGGACACTTACAGAGCTAACAAAGGTGATTTAGTTATTTTTCATGTGAAGGTTAGTTCAAAGAATACTAAAAAAATCTCAATTAGTGGTAGAGCGGGTGAAGACCCCAAGAAAACAAAAAGGACTAATAAGCATATGGTGAATGTATATATAAAGAGGAAGAAATATGGTGCAAAAGAAATAATGAATCAGTGAATAATTTGTTGATAAGTGGAAGGGGTTTGTTGAACTATAAGGTACTTTAAACCCCCTACCATTGTTTTCTCAACCTCTCTGTAACATCCCTAGTTTTAATCCCCGCAATTATATTGTAATTATATAAATGTGAATTAGGCTGGTGATTCAATATGTTTGGGTGAAGAGCCTGCATTGATTAATATGACCGAGGGCCGAACTATGTATTATGTACATTGAAATGATTAATAAAAACAATAATTTTTGGTTGCGATGCGAGAGGAACATTAACTATGGGGGGATATGATTCCACAAGAGAGGGGGACTAAAGGGGGTTTTATTCATGGGTTTTAAAACCCAAACGTTTTCCTTGATTTTTATTGCTGAGTAAACCTTCTATTTCGCTGTTGAGTGTTCCCAAAGAAAATCATTGAATTCATATAAGTGGTTGGGTGAGGAAGTCATCCCACTTAGTTATGACAACATGGGTTGAGTGTCATCATCCTTTGGGAAGAATGAAAGTCAAGCAACCTAGGAAGAAGAAGGAAATTCGTATGAAAAATAGAGATATCTTTTACATGTAGATTTTAGGAAGCAAGAGAATAGCTAAGTGCTGGGAAGAGCACCATCCATGTTGTACATGAAGGAATACATTATTGGGCTGTGTTTATGATGGAAATGTGTCCCGTGTGCCTGTAGTTCTATTGGACATGTAATTTTGGATACAATGTTGGGAGAAAAACCTAAGTATAAAGGAAGTGCACAGAAGAAGGAAAGTAGCGCGCAACTAAGACACATTCCACATGAAAGTGCATAGAAGGAAGAAAGTGCACAGATGGAAGAAAGCACGTAGGAAGAAGACAACTCATAGACAAAAGAATAAATCAAGAGAGTGAGAGAAGAAAGCGCGAGAGAAGGATGACAACACAACATTCTATAAATAGCAGAATAGCCGAAAAATTGCATGAAGAGCGAAAAGCATAAGAAAGTAGTTGAAACAACCAGTTAACTGAGCTGGCCATGCATTGTAATAGTTTTGAGATAAATAGAGTAGAGTTTTAAGCCCTGGATTTTGAAGTATAAATATGTAATAGGATAGGAGATTAGAGGGACATAAAAAGGGATTATGCCAGAATCGTAAATGTAATAGTCGATTAGCAAAAGAGACATATGAATAAAGAGAGAGTTTAGAGATGATATCGAGCCTTGTGGTATCTAATTGTCAATGTGTTCTTATGAATTATGTTTATATGCTTCGTAGACTAGACTTAGTTTATGGATTAATTGTGGTGTAATATTCATGACTACAACTGTGAAGAATATCTGTAATAATTAGAAATATGCTAAGCAGAGGAAACTAAAGTAATACTAACTAGATCCGAATCAAACACATATATAGAAGAAGGAACAATGACTCAAGTATATTCCTCCCTTTCCCTTACTACTACACAAGTCTGGTTCTTGCAGTCCCAATAGATACCTCAGGTGAGACTTCATCTGCGTAAGCAGGTGATGCATAAAGGGCCGGTGTCTGATGGGTTTATTGGTCATAGTTAAACCAAAGCTTGGGTCTTACAGCCCATGTGTAGACAAGTTAAGCCAACAAATGGTTACGTTGATGGGAAAAATAAATTGTGATTAAGGGAATGTTTTGGAGGTTGACTAAGAAGGATATCACGAACTGGTTAGAACAAAAAGAATGGGAATTTGCATGACAAGAGAATAGGAACCCGTGGATGAGTGACAAGCAATGGATGCAAATGTATGTGTTCACTGATATGCATGAAATTTTCTTTGGCGAATTTCCAAAATTTTTGACTGAGTGGCTAGAAAGGTTAGTAGAAAAAATAGAAAGGTTTAGTGTTGCAGCACTAAGGAATTGGACTCATGAATTGGTAAGACAACTGAATTCGCTAAGTAACCCAACTACTCGAGAAATTGTTTTTTGGTTGGATAGTGTACTAGGGGGTTATGTTATCTAATTTGCAATAGATTGCATTCAATCATACAGTGTTGCAGAAAGATATTTTTTTAAAGGTTCGCACAGGAGGTTCTTGAAATCATTAAATAAGTGGATAAAAATGTTGTTATGTGAAAAACACGTGATGATAATGAAGTCCGATGGATAAAAGGACTTTGCACACATAGGGGGAGTCGAAGGATCGTCTGAGAGAATGAAGAAAGAAATGAAAAAGGAAGGAAGGGGTTGAGGATGCAAGAGGGCAATATACCAGGGGAAGAGTATGAGTTTGGAGAGTTGCAAAGAGGAAGGAGGTACAAGAGACAAAAGACTATGGATAGGAGAGAAGATCAACACAATGAGCTAGAGGAAAGAGAACTTTCTGCACTAGTCCGAATCATGGAGAGATTGTATATAGGAGGAGAAGAAGAGGAGTTTCAGTCTAGTCCAATAATAGAAGAGCTGACAAGTCCTACTCAGACATGATCCCATGTTGAATCCACGACCCCATGTGCATCACCACAATCAAAGATAAAATTTGAAGACTTGTCAAAATCTATCGTAATTAGTCAAGGAGGGAAGAGTAGTAGTAGTCAGAATAGTGGGAGTAGTGCGCATAGTCAAAGTTAGAATCAGAGTCCACCAACATCAAAAATAGGAGGTACTACACAAGCCAACATGGACGGAGTAGATAATACTCTTAGGCTTCCTGAATTCAAGGGAGTGGGGTCAAAAGATCCATAACAACACTTGTTTGTGTGCGAAACAGTTTGGGCCTCTAGGAGCATAGAGGATGAGCCTGCAAATATTGCACAGTTAGCAACAACATCTATAGGGTGTGCACTAGTATGGTATATGAAGTTATAGAGTATTAGGCTTACATGACATGCTAGAGATAAATAAATCGCTACTAAAGGAGTTCAAAAAGCCAAAGTTAGAGTCGCAGTACATCACCGAGCTGAAAGAGATCAAGGAGGTACAAATAGAGTCCATATGGGATTTTAATAGGGCGCCTCCTTTGTTCTTTATTTCTTGCACCAATTCTGCTTGCAAGTCCTGTAATCTTTGTATGGGTAGTTTTGATATGACTATATTAATTTGGCCCAACACCTTTATTTTCGTCTGCAATTTGCCTGCTGGAAACTATAGCGCATATACCTCAATCCGTAAGGTCCGATGATCCCTTGGTAACTGTGTCATGGCCATATACACGATTTTTGCTTCTTTCCTTGGTCTTGTGGACGTGACGCATGTTGTTTCTAGTATTTGTTGAAGTATCCCTAGTTGGTCTTGTACCTTCTTCTATTGTTCCTCCTGCTTCTTTGTTGCTTCCTCCCAGATTTACTTTGTGGTATCCCATATATTGTACCCAATCCTATCCATATAATAATTGGTTAAGATATAAAATAGGGTCTTTTTCCACTCCTTAACTTTCTTCTCTGCCCCTCCTGCTTGTTTTGGCCTCTTATACTTCCTTTTGAGCCCCGCCTCAGGGACTGTAGATTGTCTAGGAAGATTACCTGTGCCATTCATCTGATCCTATGCTTCGTCACTTTTGTCTTGGTTTTCATCCTCTTCTGATGGCCCTATCTTTTCTTCTAGGCTCTTCTACTCTTCCTCCCAGTCAATCATCATTAAATTCACGTCTTTTGCTATCAACTGGTAATCGGTTGGTAACCATTGCCACGTAGGATCCTTTTTGGCTTAGACATATAGATGGTGCATGTCGGCTCTGAATAGTGCAATATCCTTATATGCGACAACTTATTCCTATGATATGCGAGGGGTGGTCTCCACTATAGTAGTTACGCGCTGCAAATAATTGTAAAATGTGTCGTTGTTGTCATTATACCACCTCTTGATTGTTGTGTGCCACAAGTTGGCATACCTAGCATCCAAAGGGTTGCGAACTGAAGTGCGCATGCACTGGTAATACACAAGCTCTTTCCACCTGACCAGTGCAATGAGGATGAGAAACCATCTTAGTGAAATTCGATGCCCTTCTCCTAGGCCTCCGTGCAATCTTGTAGAAACTCGTTGACTAAAAATGTAGCCCAGTTCATTTGAACTCCTTCCATGCATTTATATGCTGATGAAATTACCGTAGTGGGTACTTCGTCTTTGTGACATTTGTGCAACAATTTGCAGGCCAAAACTTGCATTGCAAACCCGACATCCTTGTCGCTCCAAACCCCTCTTGGCTCTAAATGTGTCAAATTTTTATTTCATGGATATAGAGAGGACTCACTCTCCCATTTTGTTGAACAATGGTGACGGGTCTTCGCCCTTTTTTGCACAACCCTATGATACATGCAATCAACGCAGTATCAATTGATACTGGGGGATTGAGACAGAGTGTCCCCCCATGAATTCAACCGAGTAAAACCTTTACATAAGCATTAATTTCCATACTTCATTAGAAATGTGGAATTTTGAACAAGTTTGGTATCCTTGTTTCTCTAAGAACGATAGCCATTCCGATGGCTCTACCAGAATTGCTCCTGTTCCTGGGACGATCTTTGTGCATAAATATTGATCCTTGGCCTATTCAAGGAATTTCTATGGATCTGTGATATTGTGGTCCATAAACATCAAGTTGGAAATCTTCCCGATCATCTCTTGGTCACTACTAATGCCGACCGGAACTAGTGTTATCGGCAATGGGTACTTGGAATTCACTAGTACATTGATTGGTGGTGCATCATCCTTCCTTGGGGGTAAATAGTCTCTGTGAAAAAATGTTGTTGGTGTCAGAGTCGAAGTTTCGTCTATCTCCTCGGCCTCCACTTCTGTTACTGGTCATTTCAGTTGTTTCTTCGCTGTGCCAGACGACCCTCCAACTCTCGACGACACCATTCTACTTGTGTGATGAACTCTTGGACTAGTGTTGTGTGTCTGTGCGGGTTGTGTTAGCTTGGTTCTACTATTTCGACTCTGGTATTTCAAATCTGTTCTCTCCCCTTTGCATGCAACAATGACTTAGAGTTTACTGACTTCTTTCTATTTTTGTGCTTTCATGCCAATTATACCTATCTCATCATACCTTAACTGTTGTGTCCAATCCATCGTCGTGGTTGGTGACTTGGTACCTAAATGCTCCTTTATTTCCAAACATGTTTTATGATTTTCCTCTCGTATCGCTGACATGTTCATGATTTCTGGTGGTTGTTCCCATTTAAGACTTATACGACGCTTTTATGACCTATCATGCCTGCAACCAAACTGTCATTTCCATGCCTTAAGACTTTTAACGGTCTTGTCATCATCAAACTGCGCATTGATTCTTGGCTATCTCAGCTGTATACTTCGCTGTCTATGTCGTCTGTGTCTCCGTGTAGTGTTAGTTTTGTGTGTGATGATCATTCCTTATGCACAAGTTCTGATACCTTGGTACTCAAATGCTCTTTTTTTTCCCTATATTTAATTTCTATTTTATTTTCTTCCCCTTTCTACTTTTTATTTGGTTTTCCTTGTTTTTCTTGCTACTATGGTACAACTAATATAATACAGGGGTTCTAGCGCAACCCATATTATTGCACAGAATGTCGATCGTCTCTATAGAGTTTCAACCGACTCCCATTCACCATTCCTTATAGGATTTTTCGATTCAAGGTTTCCAACCATGCAACACCCGTCTCGGTTATTTGCTGGGTCATGTAAGGTCCTAACCAGTGCATGAGAAAATTCCTTGGATGCTGCATATACTTACTTCCATAGAGTAGTACCAAATCATCGACTTTAAATTTCTTTGGTTTAATGTGGCGATCATGCTATACCTTCTCTCTGGATTTTTGGACCTGCTGATGAAATCCAGTAATAAACCGGTCCTCCTCAAGCTGTAATAACTGTGCCAACCTCTCCTCTATTGCACTAGTATCTGAGAGCTCAGTGATTGTTGCAATGTGCAAGCTAGGTAGAATGAACTCCATTGGAATCACTACTTCTTGTCCATAGACCAACTGAAAAGGTGTTTGTCCTGCCAACTTCTTACTTGTAGTTCTATAAGCCCATATTACTGTAGGGAATCATAAGTCCCAATCATCTTTCCCTACATTATAGATCTTTGTCAAAACATTCTCCAATATATTATTAAAATCTTCCACTATTCCATTGGCCTGAGGTTGATATGATGTACTCTTTTGATGACGAATCTGAAACTCCTCAGTCAGTGCAGAAATTGTTTTGTTCAAAAAATGTGTGCCTTGATCACTAAGTAATATGTGTGGACATACAAACCTCATGACTACATTCTCGAACATAAACCACACAACAATATCCACAATATAATCAATAACTGGAGCTGCTTCTTCCCACCTTGTCAAGTACTCTGTCACAGTGATAATGTACCTTGCCCCTGATCTTGTTGCTTGTGGATTGATTGGTCCTACAAAGTCAATGGCCCACTTATCAAATGCTTGCAATATTACCCGAGGATTTAACGACATTTCATCTCTCCTAGATGGTTTTCCCACTCTTTGAGATACATTGTAGGACTAACAATACTCCTTCACATCTTTATGAAGCATAGGCCTCCAAAGCCCCGTGCATAAAATATTTTGAGCCGTTTCCCTTCTTGGATAGTGTCCTCCAATAATCCCATCATGCGCTTCTTCAAGTATAATCGTCCTTTCATGTTAGAGTACACACCATCTCAATATTCCATCTGCACCTAACTTATATAGATTCCCTGCAATCAAATGATAGTCTATTGCTTTCACTTCCAATTGCTTCTTCTGAGCAATTGTCATCTCGAAGGGAGCCATGCCAGTACTTAGAAACTCCACAATTTTCAATAATTAATCATCTACCATCCTTACTAAAGATAACTGTGCATATGGGAGACTATCATCCAAATTAGCTGCATATTCTCCTACCAATATGTGTAATAAAAGATCTGGTCCTGCATTCAGATTCCCTAGTTTTACGATGACCTCAAAGTCATATTCCTAAAATAATAATAGCCATTTGCATATTCTTCCTCCTATAATGGGCTTTTTGACTAAGTACTTTAATGTAGAATGGTATGTATACATCTTGAAGTGGGACCCTAGTAAGTAGTTCCTAAACTTTTGCACCGCATAGACCATTTCCAATCCTTCCCATTCTGTAGTTGTATAATTCGTTTCTGATATAGACAACTTCCTACTTGCAAACATGATTGGATGATCTATGCCCCCTTCTCCAGGTTGTGACAAAATTGCGCCCAACGCTATGGATGATGCATCTACATGTACATGGAACTCCTTGTTCCTCTCCAGAAAGATCAGAATTGGTGTGGTTACCATTTTCTATTTCAAAGTTTCCATCCCCTTCTGGAAGTCCTCATTCCATTGGAATTTGGCTTCCTTCTTCAATAAATTTTCCATGGGTGTTGTGATCTATGCATATCGTTTGATAAATTTCCTGTAATAACTGGTATGTCCCAACATTTCCCTCATTTTTCTGATTGATGTCAGAGGTTCCAAGCCAAAAATTACTGCGATCTTGGACGGATTGACTAATAGTCCTTGTTTGCATATGACATGTCCTAGTATAATTCCAAACGACGCACAAAAGATACACTTTTTTAAGTTTAGGGAAATATGACATTGTATGCACCGATATAACATGAGTCAAATAACTTCTATATGATCTTGTAGTAAACTAAACACCATCCAATCATACAAATAAACTTCTAGGAACTTATGGATGAACTCCTTGAATGTTGCCACTACTATCCTAGAAAACACCACAGGAGAATTCTTCAATCTGAATGAAATAACTATATACTGATAACTGATCAACTCTGTCGCAAACGTAGTCTTGTGTCTATCCTCTTGCATGATTCTTACCTGATGGTACCCAAAGAATATATCTTTAAAAGAATAAGTTTCCCGACCTCCTACATTTTCCAGTACTTCTTCCATGAATGGTGTTGGGAATGGATCATGTAAGCATGCATCATTCAATTTCCTTAGATCCACGCAAATCCTAATTCCTCTTGTCTTCTTGTCCTGCAACACCATTTGGATAATCCACTCAGATTCTTCTATTGGTTCAATTAAACCTGTAGCAAAAATCCTATCTATTTCAACCTTACCTTCTCTTTATACCTCATATGTAACCTATAAGGTCTCTATCATATTGACTTAGCTCCAGGTTTCAACATAATATTCATCTCTCCTAAGTCTCCCGCTATCCCCTTCATCTCTGAAAATGTTGTTGGGAATAAGTCTTGATATTCCCGTAATAAGTCTGCAACCTTCTCAATTGTCTCATCGTTCCAATAATCTCCTATCTGTGTGAACTTGGGATTATCCGACATCCAATATTTACCTTCTTCATCTTTATAGGCCGTGTTTATGCGTCAGATGCAAGCTCTGGCCCTTCTACTTATCATGCTCCTTCTGTCTCAGGTATTTGTACATTCTCGGGATCCTCTTCCTCATTCTCTTCCTTCGTTATGTTATAGCATTCCAATAGCTCATGGAAAATCATCTTAGATTTATGTGCACTGCATACAGGTACTACTTCCATCGTCTCTACCTCCGAGAAGATCTTCGTTCAAATCGCCTATAGTGTTGCATATATGGATGGAGATTCATGTTCAAATGTAAATGTGATTTCGAATCTCCGAGTCAATTCTCCCCATCTTGTTGTCTCCAAGAACATATATAATTCTAAATACTAATTCTTCGGGATTGTGTCCAAGGTGTGTATAAATTTGTGTGTTCACTCTATTTCCAGTATTGAGCGCCACAAATCCCTACATTGTTTCATGTGACTTGTCGGGTCACTCTCTCCTATCTACTTCTACACAATTTATTCTTTCTTGGAGCCAAAGCATATTTTCATTAGTCTACTTCAATATGATCAGTATTCTATCCCATCTCTGTGTGCAACCCACCATCTAGTCACCTTTAGAATGACATCCAGTGCCAACAACCATTTTTTTTTGGGTACATGTAACTCAAATAATTTACAAACATGCCTATCTCAGTTAGTCCATCATACCTGGGTGGGTCACATAGCTCCATTCCAATCTAGTGCATAGATCAGTTTATACGTGCACATCATCTAGTTGACACTTCATGCATCCTTTGCTACCAATTCTCGATCTTCCGAATATGATGTGCACGAACTGATACTTCTCCAACTTAGTGCACCATCTATTTTTGGGTCGACATAATCCTCCATATGCACAGTCAGATTGTATAAGTTGTCAATGTCATTCCCTCTGGCTGGATCTGTGTATCTCTTTCCCTTTGATGGGTCCAAGGGTGCAGTAACTTTTAGCTCCCCAACTTTTATAGGAAAACCCCCCTGCGAACATGTGGATCTTCCCTTGGATTCTAGACCCCTAATACTGAGAAAGAAAGATGCAAATGGACACTAACATCCCTTTAAATACAATTAAGCTAATCAAAAGAAAGAGAGGGAGAAGGTATGATGTAACTTATTTCAAAGCTTGTCCTCACTTTATCCAATCTGAACTTGATCTCCAAGCTCCTTAGCATGACAGGATACCTACAATGCAATGGACAACGAAGAAAAACAAAGACTTCCTACTCTACCAAAATTAGTTTAAACCAAAGTCATCCATAATAGACAAACATATGTAAATATACATAAACTAGAAGGAAATAGGCCAAGCATATATTAATGAGAACATTAAAAAGACACTTACAATCTATAGATGTAGTTTCAACAACCTCTCCAAGTCCTCCTCGTCCAACCCTTGCACGATTCTCCCAAGATCATAAGTTTGATACCCGAAATCTTCCTCCCAAGATCATAATTTTGTTACCTTTAATCTGGCCCCCAAGATCATAAGTTTGATATCCAAAAGCTTCCTCCCAAGATCATAAGTTTGATACCTCAAATATACCTTCCTTCTCCATGTAAAGCCTTCATTATATAGGATTTGGAGGCTTAACCACCATGGAGAGGATCACTCATCAGATCCACTAAAATGGGACCTCCAAGATATTTAGGGAGAAAATATCTCTTAAGGATTTTAGGAAGGAAATATCTCTCAAGGATTTTAAAGATGAAATATTTCAACCATCCATGAGATCCTCAACCTCCCCTTAAAAATAGGAAACCAAATGTGAGGTGGATTTTCACACTAAATTAATTTCCTTTTCATGAATATTCATAATTAATTCATGTGCACATAGTATTTTGACCTTCATATAATATATTTCTCCTCCACATTGACTAGGGATTGTGACATATGTTATTTCATGGTGTTGAGGTGTATGTGACACTTAGCAAGGTGCATGTGACACTTTTACAACACTTAGGGAGAGGTACCTAGGTGTGGAAATTTGATGTGTAACAATATGCCCCCTAAAGTGTGAGGTCAGAAGAGAAACTGATGGCTGAAACAATTTACAATTCTTCAATGCAAGGGCATGGAGTTGGAGAACTTGGAAGAAGCTTCAAACAACCATCAAACAATATTAATATATGCTCCATTTCCGAGGAAAACATACCTATGCTCGGAATACAAGATGCTCAAAGCATGGCCGTCGACCAATACACTACAAATCCATGAAAAATATTGATTAAGGACATGGCCACCATAAATACAATGTGGATCCATACCTCGATGACATGAACTGATCGTAGCCACAAAAAATACACAATGGAGCTACGAGATGATAAAACATAGCCACAAACCAATACAATGTGGATCTATGTGACATTATATATATCAACATGCTTAAATGATCTTCTTTCATAGCCTGGGAAAATTAGATATCATAGTGAATGCTCAACCCAAGGTCTTCATCCCAATCCCGATGCGGTACAAATCTAGCCACGCGAATAGATGATTTTGATGTTGAACATGGTAGAAACCACTTGATTACTGATCATTGAGGTAAATCGTTAACAAGTGCGAGGGAAATCACCAATTATGTCAATGACTCCCAAGGTACCCTAGTACAGTCTAGCGAATGTGAATAAATGATCTAAGGTTGAACATTCATGAAATCATCTGATTAGAGGTCAATGATGTAAACCCACAAAGCGAGGAGGCCTGCAGGTCCCAAGGTACTAATTGGTTTCTAAGTCTAATTCCCAGATGATGTTTTGAAGTCGACAGGAAAAGACTCATTGAAGGAGGGCCTTGATGTATCCCCCATCAACGACATGAAACTGACATAGGAAAGTTATGTAAGATGGTGAATCGATTGAGTATAGACTGACACAGGAAATGGAAACTGGAAATATTGCAGATGGATGGTTTGAAGTGAAACTTCCTTTGAACATGATGCGACACGAAAACTGACTTGGAAGCATTGACTCAATGAGTACCAAGAATGTAATGTGACAGAAATAAGAGCACTCTTCAACTAGACGAAAAATTATGGTGACACATGGAATTGGTATGACTCAGAGACAAGCAGATTACCCAATTGTAAGACGAGATGCAAATAGGTTCCATGTTCAAGGGCGACAAAAGATGCCATAAAGAATTCTAAAAAACTTGACCCACTTCCTTCAATTCCCCCCCCCAAAAAAATATAGATGAGTACCTCTTTTTCATATAATGAGCTTGAGGAGGGTAACACATGCTCGATATAAATCACCTTCGGTAAGTTCCTCTTCCTTTGTTTAACAAACTAGAATAAGTAAGGGTTTGTTCCCATATGGGCCCTTCAATGTGTAGTTTAGTGAGTCCAAAGAAGGAAAATGTGGCGGTTTTTCATGTTTAGAGAGTCTGAAAAGAACTTGAAGACGACTCCAGGGTTGTCATTTTTCGTAATTTTAGTCTCGCGAGGCCGAAAAAGAGATAAATTACCACTCAAAATACGCCCTTTCAAACCTTTTAATGAGTGTGAAAGGAAGCAAGATCACTCGACAATATTTTCATGTTTAGAGAGTCTGAAAAGAGCTTAAAGGAGACTCCAGGGGGTTCCTTTTTTGTATAACCTTTACGAGTCTGAAAAAGTGATAAAATTATACTTGGTCACATTCTCATGTATTTATGAGCATGAGAAAGAACAAAGGCTAAGCTCGGAATTGGTTTCTTTTTTACACAAGCTTGAAACAAAATTAAACTTATGCTTGTAATTTCCCAACGTAATTTCCAAAGGTTTTGACGGATACCCATGGATAGTTGGTACTCTACTCCTAGCTTAAAAAGCTAGCAGCTTAATTCTAGAATGATAATCAAATGTTGGAGACATGCCCCCCAAGATTCATTTCATTCATCGACTTTGAGGTTGTCACCAATTTGGAGAAAAAGGATAAGGGTGGAAGAAATGAAGGTTCAAAAATGAAACCTAACGAAAGAATTGACTCGAAATCTATGAGATCTAGCTAAATAATCGACTCGATATCTACAAGATCTAGTGAAAAGAATCGACTTGATGGGAGAGGTGACTGTTTATTTTTTTAATGAGCTTGACACATGAAAAGAACTATGCTCAAGACCTCTGTTTCATTTTTTAACTAGATTTCCATAGAGAATCAAAACTATGCTCAAGACCTCTGTTTCATTTTTTAACGATCTTTCCACAAAGAAGACAAAACTATGCTCAAGACCTCTGTTTCATTTTTTAACAAGCTTGCCACATATAATAAAAAACTATGCTTGTGACTTCTCCTAGATCATGGCTTCAAAGAATACAATTCTCTGGAAGGAATACATTTCAAAGGACAAACGTCAGTCATGGATTCCAGGAGATCTTCACTAGATGGAAGAAAAACACTCCGAAAGGAATACATGTCGATGACCTCGATAAGGGTAGGGATATTTGGCTCTAATATCCCTATCGAAGAGATGACCATGTCAACTACCAGATCTAGGTCAGGATCAGGGAGAGATTCCCTCTCATGTAGGGTTGAACGCATAGGGCAGGTCGTTACATAATTGACCCATGGTAGGGAATACATCACTGACATGTACATAACATTCAGGGAAGGTGGATGGTTTACCATCAGATGAGGGTCAATGAATGAAAGTTGTTCGATTGTTACTATGTTTCCATTATGAGGGAAACACATCACTTGAAAGAGAGTGAACACAAAATCTCTCATAACATAGACATAGTCTCACCCAAGGAATAGGTTAAAGTTCAAGGGGCCGTGAACTACCATCACATATATGTAGACTATTTTTCCTCCCAATGTAACTGAAAATTGAGGAAGGATCCCTAAAGGTTGACTAAATCTTCTATCAAAGGTCAACGGATTCTGAGTCATGGGCGCAAGATGTGGGGAACCAAAAGATTTCCAAGCATTTGCGGATAAGATGATAACATAAGAACCTTCATATATTATAGTGTTAGGAATATTCCTATCACAAACCTTCATGGTGATTTTGAAAGGCACGTAAGAAGGAAGACAAGGTTCTGTCAAATGATCCCAATTAATAGAAATAATTTGATTGCTCGAAGGGGGTTCCATCGGGACGGTCAGAGTTCCCCCTTGTACAGGTGAATCAATATTAACAAGGTAGACCTGAGTGACATCCTCACTCTTTGAATGAAGAGTGGGATCGACCGATGATGGAATTAGATCGACCACTTTGGTTTCACTCTTCAAGAGAGGAGTGGGATCGACCGACAACAGAACTAGATCGACCACTTTGGTTACACTCTTTATGGGAGGAGTGGGATCGACCAATGATAGAACTAGATCAACCACTTTGGAACTCTTCAAGGGAGGAGTGGGTTTGATTGATGATGAAACTGGACTAGTCACTTGTGTTTCACTATTCATATGAAGAGTGGGGCTGATTGATGATGGAACTGGATCAACTACCTGGTTTTTTGGTTCAACCGAGGATGAAACCATATTTAACACTTGATCAACCAGACTGACCGAGGATGGAACCAGATTGACCAGTCCATCAACTAATGATGGTTTGGAAGAAATATTATGACAACCATTTGGAAGTTGAATCTTTTCCAAAAAGATAAGAAGCCTCATCCATACGAGGGAAAAGGTAAGAGTAATGATCACATTTTCATAACAAGCAAGAAAAATTGAAAGTTCTCTTCTTCTTACCAACCTTAATGTCACTAGATAACGGGGTGTCACCAGCATGTCCCACAGGGGCTGATGACATAGAAGACCACATTTCTAAGAACTTGGGGAGACCAGGGCAATCCCTTAGAAAGTGGTTACCCTTACAAATCCTGCAAGGGAATTTGGGTTTAGGATTCTTTTCTTTAGACTTGTCTAATTTATCAACACTCCCAGTACGATTAACCATAGTTCGTTCCTTGGATCCAACATGATTTGATGTGGTTGGAGGCTTGGTCCCTTTCTTGTTCTTGTTCTTCTTCTCTTTCTGTTTCTTATTCTTCTTATCAACCTGGCTACTCACTTTAGAGATTTCACTAGGGGAAGAAGGAGAAAGGGAAGTAGACCTGATGCGTGAAGAAGGAGAAAGGTCGACATGAGGTTGATATGTGGGTGGTGTGCTTACATATGAAGCCTTAGGTGCATTCAAAGCACTAGGAAGATTCAAGATCATTGGAGTGGGGAACAACCAAATTGATAATCCGATCGTGAGTCCTGGAAGACTCAGTGTGGCAATGCATGAAGGACCAAGGTTTCCAAAAGAAGGAAAGGCAAAAAGGTTCCCTAGGAAAAGGGGTTCCTCTATTGGTACTCCCAAGAGTTGACGTCATTGAAACTGACTCGAACTAAATTCCACTAAGGAAAGAAAATAACACACTACAAATATAAGAAGCAAAAAATCAAACAAACCTTCCCAAATTGTAACCACTTGTTGGTGATGAAATCTAAAATCGTGAAATCAATATAGGAAGGGACTGGGATAGAGCGGGTGGATAAATTACATTGGTGACCTGCTTAAAAAAATTATGCCTTGGTGCAAGTTCCCACATGGTTTTACCCATGGGTGTACCCTCCAAGGAGCCCGAGTGAGTTTGACCAATGTCTGACCCAGGTACAATGAAGACTCCCCTTCAGTGTCACCTTGTGTATCAAACCTATAGATATAGGCCACTAAGGTTACCAACTTGTAGTAAGCCTCCGAGAGGGTACACTCGACAGTCAGGAAGGAACGTATGGGAAGGATAACAAGTCTGAAATTTTTCAAGAGAACTGAAGATAAGTGGACTAGAATACTACTAAGAACTCTGAATAGATTTGGGATTCACGAAGCTCTGAGACCAAATGAATCTAGTCGTTTCTTAGGAAGAACCCCCAATATACAATCTTTCCACTATGTGGGTTAAGATTCAGAGGGGAAATCTCCACTACTCTCCCACAAACGACATCATGTTTAAACCCTATGTGAGAGGTGGATCTTGACTATGCTTATACGAACAATTGTATTTACCACTCCCTAGCACAAGATTCCACGTTTGTTTGATGGCTTTGGAAATTGATCCTCACAACCTATTCCAAAGCCCTTCACTTGATAATGTAGGTTCGCTACCATAAAATATAAAAGTGTCTGATCAATTTTATAAGAGATTCATTTTAGGGCTGTTGTTTACTCAAAGGTGTGAAAGTGAAACTGATGATGTTGTAGACTCGACTCCAAAAGAATGCATAAAAATAAGATGCAAATCTTTTTCTTCAATGAATCCTACATATGAGATGGAGAAGAGTTTCAACTTTCTTCAACAAAAACACCCATTTCCCAAATGAAATCTTCCTATCTACACTTCCCAGAAGAAAGAATACAATTATCTTCTTTGTTTGATTCTAATACATAAAGACAACAAATGAAAATCCTTTAACACTCCTTTACTTTCAATCAAAATGAAACGGTTGAATGCAGACATAAAAGACACGAAGAAAAAAATATTTCAAATAAATCATTCACTCACAGGATAATGAGAACTGAATGAAGATAAATCACTCAATCAAGGACTCGATAATCAACAAGCATTCAAAGAATACAAGAAAGTTTAGAGAATAATCCAAAAACTGATAAGGAGAAAGAGAAATCACTCCACTCTCTTGTCAAAATGAGTAGCAGGACAGAGAAATCCAAGCTAGGCTGTGGTAAGAATGAAGTCTCAAATAATTCAAAAAGGAAATATTTGAAAAGTAACTGAAGACCGACAAACCTTTGCAGACCTTTTCAATTAGTCAAATAATCAGAAACTTCGCAAGATTCAAACCAAACCAAGAAAAACAAGGCGAATCAATTTCACAATTTGGAAAAGGTTGCAAGCTCAAACAAGACAACAGAAGAAGTGATAAGTACCAAATAGTCAATCCAAATAAATCCACAAACCAAAGTACAAACTCTGGGAAAAAATCTCTGCAAGATAGACTGGGAAAACCTGAGCAGAAAAGGGTAGAAATCACCAAAAAAGGGGATCACCGCTTCTGTTTTCAAGGGTACAGAGTGCTGTAGTGATCTGATATACACTGCAGGGGAGTGGTGATTACATATGAACTCTCTGATATACACTCCATGGGAGCGCTACCTTTCCCAGAAACTTAGAACAGAGGCTTAAAACTCAGAAAATTTCACCCAAAATTCCCAGAATTTTGTGAAATTGTCAATGAAGAGGGGATAAAGGAAATAAATTAGGAACAAAAAATGAAAATTATCTAAAAGTGGGAAAAAGGAAGAGAAAAACCAAGGAAATAAACCAACAAATTCAATCCCTAGTGGAGTCACCAATTTATGTTGTAGGAAAATCCCCCCGTGTATAGGTAGATCTTCCCTCAGATTATAGATCCCTAATACCGAGACAGAAAGATGCAAATGGACAATAACATCCCTTTAAATATAGTTAATCTAATCAAAATAAAGAGAGGGATAAGGTATGATGTACCTTGTTTCGAAGCTTGTCCTCGCTTTATCCAATCTGAACTTGGTCTCTAAGCTCCATAGCATGACACGATACATGCAATGCAATGGACAACGAAGAAAAACAAAGACTTCCTACTCTACCAAGATTAGTTTAAATCAAATTCATCCATAATAGACAAGAATATGTAAATATACATAAACTAGAAGGAAATAAGCCAAACATATATTAATGAGAACATTAAAAAGACACTTACAATCTGTAGATGCATTTGTATCAGCCTCTCCAATTCCTCCTCATCCAACCCTTGCACGATGCTCCCAGGATCATAGGTTTGATATCCAAAAGCTTTCTCCCAATATCATAAGTTTGATACTTCAAATATGCTTTCCCTTCTCCATGGAAATCCCTCATTATATAGGATTTGGAGGCTTAACCAGCATGGAGAGGATCACTCATCAGATCCACTAAAATGGGATCTCCAAGATATTTAGGGAGAAAATATATCTTAAGGATATTAGGGAGGAAATATCTCTCAAGGATTTTAAGGAGGAAATATTTAAACCATCCATGAGATCCTCAAACTCCCCTTAAAAATAGGAAACCAAATGTGAGGTGGATTCTCACACTAAATTATATGTTAAGAACCAAATATCAATATAGCATAGAAAAACCTAAGAAAAAGTACTCAATGCCTAGAAAAAGAGATAATTTCAGATAATAAGCCTCTTCAAGGGGGAAACCTCCTTTTACCCCACTTAAATGTTCAAGTACAAGATGATTCAAAATGAAAATGTCTCCTTGGTATATATAGGAGACTAGGAGGTATAATTACAACTAA
>ML784234.1:320369-336258 GCA_009831015.1 Picea engelmannii | reverse complement strand
CCTCATGTTGAATGTTATCCTTTAAAGTTCCTATGAATACATCAGTCAAGTGCTCATCTGGAATATAGGTTACCTTTATATTCAATCTTTGGAAGTTCTCAATGTACTCGATAACTGAACCCTTTTGCTTCAGATTTATCAATTGGCTAAAGAAGGTATTTCTCCTTGTATCCTCATAGTGTGCTATCATTTCTTCCATGAAAATTGTCCAAGTGAAGAGTGAATTGCAAGAAAAAATACATTGATACCATACAAATTGATTAGGTTCTAAATATAAAGAAGCAATTCGTACCTTTTGTGTATGTGGCACATTATGTAGATCAAAGAGTTGCTCCATCTAAAGTATCCATGTGATTGGGTCCTTGCCATCAAACTTCCTCATATCGATCTTAGGAACGTGGTTGGTCTTCAACCCAAAGTTGGAGTTTCTCCATTCTTGATTCACCTTCCTTGTGTCCTCATCATGAATTTCATGGGATGCATTTTNACTTTCAGGTGTCTTCTCTGTTACGAAATTTTTCAATACTTCCATGATCTCCTCTTTTAAACCATCCATCTTTGCCTCCAACTTAGCTTCCATCTCTTGTAGTTCATCTTTTGTTACTATATTCTTTTGTAAATCATTTATATCCCTACACATTTCTTCAGCTTCATCAATTGTCCAAGTAGGATTGTCTAGAGGCTTATTTGGTGTAGAAGATCCCTTTTTGGGTGGCATGTTGGCCAAGTATCACTTTTGAAACTTGATTTTGAGGTGGTTCTGCTAGACAATCTTTCTTCTGTTGTATCTCCCAAGTTTCGGCCCTTCTGGGTATGAAGCTTTATTTTATGTAGTTCTTTGATATTTCTTCTCTGCAATGCCACAGGTCTGATCAAAATTGGATGTGCCAAGTGGAATTTACGATAACTTCCCCACAACTTGCCGATTTTTGGCCTTTCCATGAGATCTCACTTGTATAGCGTGCCACACACAAAATAATTGATACAAAATTATGAAACTCGTACCAGAAAGACTACAGACTGTCCAAGATCCAATGAAACTAGTCCCACTCAATTTTATTACTCTAGGAAGAAGTTATGATTGTTTTACCTGAAACACCTTCTTAAGACTAGTCAATAGGACCACAGGGTGTATCTACAAATTTAAGATGATCCAGAAGCTGAAATTTTTACCAAAGATACCTTACTAATTTCTGTGAATAGCTCCAGAGTTTAGTGTCTGAAACGTTACAGAAATTGTTTTATAGCGAAAATTCTGCAATGACTCAGTTCATGATGATTCCAGAACCCTATCTTGTACAGGTTGTATCTACGAAAGTATAATGCCTTGGGAGTTGAAATTTGAACCCAACGTACCTTGATCCATCTGCTAAATATCCTCCAAGCCGTTCCTTCTGAAACATTGTATAAAAAAAGTTATAGTGAAAATTCCAAGGTGTCTCAGATTTAGCAGTGAAACCCCAAGACCTTGAGCTATGATACCATATGTTAAGAACCAAATATCAATATAGCATAGAAAAACCTCAGAAAAAGTACTAAATGCCTTGAAAAAGAGATAATTTCAGATAATAAGCCTCTTCGAGGGGGAAAACTCCTTTTACCCCACTTAAATGTTCAAGTACAAGATGATTTAAAATGAAAATGTCTCCTTGGTATATATAGGAGTCTGGGAGGTATAATTACAACTAATGGCCTAAAGCCGACATAAATAAAATAACATTACTAATATAATATGCCTCAATTAATGGGTAATGAGCCAATATTAGGGCTTAACAAAATGTGAGGTGGATTCTCACACTAAATTAATTTTCTTTTCATGAATATTAATAATTAATTCATGTGCACATAGTATTTTTACCTTCATATAATATATTTCTCCTCCACATTGACTAGGGATTGTGACATATGTTATTTCATGGTGTCAAGGTGTATACGACACTTAGCAAGGTGCATATGACACTTTTACGACACTTGGGACACTTAGGGCAAGGTACATAGGTGTGGAAATTTGATGTGTAACACCAACCTCAAATATCATCTCCCTCCTTTTCAAGTTAATGATTTAATAGGTATCGAAAGCCCATTCCAATCCCATCAATGATGGATATGGTTGAATTTCATATGCAATCTCAATAACTTCAAAGTCTTCCATGCTGTGCACCCCATCTATGTTCATAGGTACTCATGTTAATCACCCAATCATGACTATTTAATGCTGATTCGTAAGCCTTAACTAAACAGGGGACCATACTAGCTAGGGTTTGCCCATCATCTCCCATGTATGCTTAAGTAGCACACTCACATGATAACCTAAGTCCAAAATTACATTATCCACATCATACTCCCCAATCTGTGCATTAAACGTGAATTCTCTATTGGTTCTTGTTCTGTATTAGAACTAGAAATAGAGTGGATGCATAGATTTATAAAAACCTTGGACACAATCTCGAAGAATTGGTATTTAGAATTGGAGATGTGCAGGGAGACAACAAGATGGGAATACTTGACTCAAAGATTCTAACTCACATTTACATTTTAACATGAATCTCCATCTATATATGAAACACTACATGAAATTCGAATGAATATCTTCTTGGAGGTAGAGATGATGGAATTAGTACCAGTATGTAGTGTGCACAAATCCAAGATATCTATCCATGAGCTATTGGAATGCTATAACATAATGAAGGAAGAGAATGAGGAAGAGGATCCCAGGAATGTAAAAATACCTAAGACAAAAGGAGCATGAGTAGTATAAGGGCCAGATATTGCATCTACCACATACACACAACCAATAAAGACGAAGAAGGTACATATTGGGACGTCAAAGAATCCCAAGTTCGCATAGATAGGAGATTATTAGAACGATGAGAAAATTGAGAAGGTTGCAGAATTATTACGGGAATATCATGACTTATTTCCAACAACATTATCAGAGATGAAGGGGATAGAGGGAGACTTAGGTGAGATGAATATTCCACTAAAACCTAGATCTAATCCAATATGACAGAGACCTTACAGATTAAATCCGAGGTATAAAGAGAACGTCAAGGCTGAAATAGACAAATGCTAGCTACAGGTATCATTGAACCAATAGAATAATCCAAGTGGATTATCCCAATGGTGGTGTAGGACAAGAAGACATGAGGAATTAGGATCTGCGTGGATCTAAGGAAACTGAATGATGCCTGCTTACATGATCCATTCCCAACGTCATTCATGGATGAAGTACTGGAAAACGTAGGAGGTCATAAAACTTATTCTTTTACAGATGGATTGTCTGGGTACCATCAGATAAGAATAGGGAAGGAGGATAGACACAAGACTACACTTGCTATAGAGCAGGGTAGTTATTAGTATAAAATTATGCCATTTAGATTGAAGAATGCCATTGTGGTGTTTTCTAGGGTAGTAGTGAAAAAATTCAAGGAGTTCATCCATAAATTCCTGGAATTTTACTTGGATGATTAGATGGTGTTCATTTTACTATAGGATCATATATAAGTTCTTCTACTCATGTTAGATCAGTGCAAACAATGTCATATTTCCCTAAACTTAAAGAAGTGTATATTTTGCACACCATTTGGAATTCTACTAGGAAATTTCATATGAAAACAAGGACTATTAGTTGATCCAACCAAGATTGCAGTAATTTTGGGCTTGGAAACTCCGACATCAGTCAGACAACTGAGGTAATCATTGGGACATACCGGTTATTATAGGACATTTATGGGAAATTGTGATTAAGGGAATTTTTTGGAGGCTGACTAAGAAGGAGATCACATAATGGTTGTAACGAAAAGAACGAGAATTTTCACAACAAGAGAATATGAACCCATATATGAGTGACAAGCAATGGATGCAAAAGTATGTGTTCAATGATCTGCATGAAATTTTCCTTGGTGAATTTCCAAAAATTCTGATCGAGTGGATAGAAAGGTTAGTAGAAAAAACATGAAGGTTTAGTGTTGCATGACCGAGGAATTGGACTCCTGAGTTGGCAAGACAATTGAATTCAGTAAGTAATCCAACTAATAGAGAAATTTATTTTTGGTTGGATAGTGTTCTAGGGGGTTATGTTACAAAATTTGCACTAGATTGCACTCAATCATACAATGTTGTAGAAATAGATTTTTTCAAAGGTTCGCATGGGAGGTTCTTGAAATCATTAAATAAGTGGATAAAAATGTTGTTATGTGAAAGAAAAGTGATGATAATGAAGTGATACGGATAAAAGGGATTTGCACACATAGGGGGAGCCATATGATGACAACATGATCATATGAGAGAATTAAGAAATCAATGAAAAGGGAAGGAAGGGACTGAGGATGAAAGAGGGAATTATACCAGGGGAAGAGTACGAGTTTGGAAAGTTGTGTAGAGGAAGGAGGTACAAGAGGAAAAATACTAGGGTTGGGAGAGAAGAGAAACATAGTGAGCTAGAGGAAAGAGAACCTTGAACACTAGTACAAATAGTGGAGATACCAGATATAGGAGGATAAGAAGAGGAGTTTCAGTCCAGTCCAGTAATAAAAGAGATGGTAACTCCTAATCAAACAAGATCCTGTGTTGAATCCACGACCCCATGTGTGTCACCAAAATCAGAGATAACATTTGAAGACTTGTCAAAATCTATCGTAATTAGTCAATGAGGATAGAGTAGTAGCAGCCATAATAGTGGGAATAGTGTGCAAAGTCAAAGTCAAAATCAGAGTCCACCAACATCACCAAGAGGAGGGACTACAGAATCCAACATGGTGGGAGTAGATAATACTCTTAGGCTTCTTGAATTAAAGGGTGTGGGGTGAGAAGATCTGGAACAACACTTGTTTCTGTGTGAAATAGTTTGGGCCCCTAAGAACATGCAGGATGAGCCTGTGAAGATTGCGCAGTTAGCGACAACATTTAGAGGGTGTGCACTAGTATGGTATATGAAGTTACACATTATTATGCATACATGTTAGGCTAGGAATTTGGATAGATAAAGAAAGCTCTAATAAAGGAGTTCAAAAAGACAAAGTCAGAGTCGTAGTACATCACCGAATTGAAAGAGATCAAGTAGGTACAAAAAAATTATGTATGGGATTTCAATTAGCGATTTAAGGATGTGATGGGGAGATTGAATTTCCAAATTCTAGACCAACAACATCAAGAATGGTTTATTGCAAGATTTATACCACACAGTCAAAGGCCCCTGATTCAACAGAAGGTTATGTTGCAACCTGAGGCTCTGGAAATTGCAAAGAAACTAGATGCATCTCTAGCAGGACTAACCTCTGTTCTCCCATATAGATAGGAAGTTTTGGATACAATGTTGGGATAAAAACCTAAGTATAAGGGAAGTGCATAGAGGAAGGAAAGTAGCACAAAACTAAGACACATTCCATAGGAAAGTATGCAGAAGGAAGAAAGTGCACAGTTGGAAGAAAGCACTCAGGAGGAAGACATTGCACAGACAAAAGAATAAAGCAAGAGAGTGAGAGAAGAAAGCACGAGAGATAGATGAGATCACGAAATTCAAGAAATAGCAGAACAACTGAAAAGATGCATGAAGAGGGAAAAGAACAAGAAAGTAGTTGAAACAACCAGTTAACTGAGCTAGTCATGCATTGTAATAGTTTTGGGATAAATAGAATAGGGTTTTAATCCCTAGGTTTTGAAGTATAAATATGTAACAATATGGGAGATTAGGGGGATGGAAAGAGGGGTTATGCCAAAATCATAAATGTAATAGCTTATTAGCAAAAGAGACAGATGAATAAATAGAGAGTTTAGATAGGATATTGAGTCTTGTGGTATCTAATTGTCCATGTGAGCTTATGAATTATGTTTCTATGCTTCATATACTAGAATTAGTTTATGGATTAATTGTGGTGTAATATTCACGACTGCAACTGTAAATAATCTCTGTAATAATCAGAACTATGCTAAGCATAGGAACCTAAAAGAAATAAATACTAACTAGAGATGAATCACACACATATATAGAAAAAGGAACAATGACTTGAGTATCTTCCTCCCTTTCCCTTACTAGTGCAGAAACCTAGTTCTTGCAGTTCCAATAGATACCTCCGGTGAGATTTCATCTGTACAAGAAGGTGATGCCTAAAGGGCCGGTGTCTGGTGGGTTTTTTAGTCATAGTTAAACTGAAGCTTGGGTCTTACAACTCATGCACAAAAAATTTAAGCCAACAAGTGCATTTATTGTTGAGGAAATGGCTCAAGAGCCTTGTGAAGGATGTTTTGATCACTTCTAGAGCAACTGAGAGTTCTTGGATTCCCCAACTAAGAGGTTCCTGGAAAACCAAGTGCATTGGAATCCATGATAAATGAATGGTACAAGTCGATGGACTAAGAGAAGTTAAGGGGGTACATTCCTTGTGTTGTGAAGGTTGTGGGGAAGAGAGTTGGTGGATTGAGAACTATTATTGGAGCATAACCTGGGTTTTGGGATGATAAATGTGGAGAGTGGACAACAAAGAGGGCCATATCTCTTGGAAACCAAGTTATCTCTGTAGGTTTTCCACAATTCATAGTTGTTCAAAACTTCTAATCTTTTTAGATGCATATTTTCCACATGTAGTTCCCCATCACATATCTTGGTAGATACTTCTCTTTTCATATATTGTTGAATTCTTTTTAGATAATCCTTTGTAGAAGTAATCAATTTTGTTAGTTTGATCAATTATTCATTCAAGATTTCATTATTTACCTCTTTGATTTGATCAATTTCTTGCTTGTTGAGGTCCCATTTTTCTTCTACCTCCTTGATCCTTAATTCACTTGGGGCTGCTTCATCTAACATCTCCATGACTTCCATCCCAAAATATTCTATTAGATCATTTGAAGAATTCCAAATCTTGTTGCAAGCTTTGGTAGCAAGTTCCTCAGTTTCTTCGACATCTTCAAATATGATCCTCTAGGAGTCAAATGACACTTGGTCCTTTAACTTTTTCTTCACACCACATCCTTTAAATTTTTCTTCACACTGTATCTGGGCATGGTGGTAGGTGTCCCAAGATATACACCTTTCCAATCCATAATCTTGTCAATCATCTTGAGTCTTTTTGTATTGGCTTTTATACTCATCTATCTGGTTTGATAACTCGATTAAATTAGCTCCGTGTCTCTGGATTCTATTCAATGTGTAGAAGAATTCCCTCTATATTTTTATTAGGTCTTCTGTTAGAAAAATAGGATCACAGAGAAATAAAATAAAACATATGTGGAAATAAAACACATAATATACACAATACAATAGGGACATAGATATACGTGGTTCACCCAGTGTGGTCTACATCCACTAGAGAAATTTCTAGGTCCTTTCTTTATTATTATCCAACAAATGAAGGGATACAACCTACATCACACTCGTTGTAACTTGCTCTTGTTTTTCTCATAGTCTCCTTGCTCATAATACAATATTTGCAATGATACATAACCACAATACATTTCCCTCATAAAATAGGGTTGCCTTCCACGGAAAAAAACCCTAACATAACTTCTACCTTCAGATCTGCGACCTTATAATGAATGGTCCAGATTTAATATGAAATTACAATATACATTTACAAGGGAAATTTTTCTTTGGGGGCTTCAGCCCCCGAAACCCCATCAGGGAACACTGTCCCTCAAACCCCCACCGGGGGCCTTATTTCCCCCGAACCACCCTAGCCCAGGGGATAACCCCCCATACCCCACAGGGGGGCTAGCCCCCCCCTGCACTCTCCTGCGTGGAGAAGTGTACATTCTTTTGGGGCATAAAGTATTCATGGTGTATAAAAATGGTTGAAAACAAATGCCTCTGAATTAGGAATATAATCATGATCCACAACCAATATCTTCATTTTCATTGTCGACTTCTTCTTTCGTAGTTTCTAAGACAAGAATTTATTTGTTGCTTTCATTAATGATGGATTTCATATCTTGCTTCTCTTGTTCAAGACCTAAAATTCTATGTCCCTATTTCTTTGTGAATTTGGTTAGTTCCTAGTGTTTTGTCTCCATACCTACTATTTCTTGTGCATGTAATGCTTTCAAGTTTTTTTGTTTCTTGTGAGTGTTCCCATTTCAAAGCTTCCAATTCCTCTTTATGCAACTGTTCATCTCGAGTGACATGCTGCTTAAATCAAAATTTCAAATTTTCCCTCTGGAACTTGATTTGTGCTTCTAGTTCTGCCACCTTTGCATTGTAGAGGTCCAATGTGGGACTCAATTCAAAAAATTATACTGAGTTAACCCCTACAAATGCACTTAAAGCCGAGGAATTATCCAGGGCATTAACTTGAGGATATTTTCTTGATTTCCATTAAATTACCATGTCGGAGGCCACTTTGTTGGGGAAGGCTTCACCTCTTTTCCTTTTATTTTATCTCTTCTCAATTCCATTTGTTGTATTGCAGTAATAATTTTCCCCTACAACCACCACAACATCTTCCAACTCTATCAATTGAGAAGAGTAGGAGAAGTTTCCTGTAATTGAGATAAGAGGGGCACCAAAATGGATGGGTGTGTTCACTATTATGATCCCTTTGATAGTACTATGTCTTGATCCATTATTTCTATCCTCACCCATTTTCATCTTCTTCTAACTTTCTACCTCTTCCAATTCTTCTTATTTTTTCTTTCTGTCCTCTTCTTATTTATTCTTGAGTTCCTCCTTCTTCTGTTCTTCTTCTTTTCTCCTAAGTTATGCTTCAATAACTTTTTTATTTTCTTCTTATTCCTTCCTCCTCTCTGCTTCAACAACTCTTCTTTGTTATTCTCCAAAAATATTCTTTTGTTCTTATTTTACTTTTTTCTAAGTAAGTGATAAGCTCTAACAACATGAACAAATTACTCAAAAAGGGACACCATGGGTGTAATTGCACAATTGTGCTCACTAGATGTTCAAACATATATAGCCTCTTCTCTAATGGATCTCCAAAAAAGTTATCAACTCATAAAGGAGAATTTCCTAGAGATGATTTAGGTGTCACTCTATCATCCAATAGGGAATTTGGTAATGCTATATGCCAACTTCTCTAATGGTCAATTATAGTCTTCTTAATAATTCTTATCATATTTTTATTTGTAGATTCTACTAGACAAGGGTAATAATTTGCAACATATTTTATTTTTATATTCTTTTAAGGAGCATACTCATTCAATTTTAATGATGAAAATTATTTTTTGTTATCAAATACTAAATACCGAGGAACACCAAATCTAGTAACTATGTGTGATTCGAGGAAAGAGATCACGTCATTTTCGTTTACCATTTTCAGTGGTATGGCTTCTGTCTAGCATGTAAATTAATCAATGCTAGTCAGGATGTATTTGTATATCTGAGATGAATAGGGATTGCTCTCCCTGATTATATGCAAGCCCCACTTTTTAAAAGGGATGTCCACTGAGAGAAGTTGTAAGGGAAATGCAGGTTTTTTCTCTCTCCCAACTGACTTATGACATACTTCACACCTCCTTGCATATGAATGGGAATGCTTGAACACAGTGGACTAGTAATGTCCTAATATAATTTTTTTATGTGATTTGGTATCCTCTCCAAAATTTCCTTCAACAGGACCATCATGAAGTTCTTGTAGAACCTTTTCAGCATTAGATTTATCAAGGCATCTTAGTAGGACATCATCATAATTTCTCATGAAAAGGATCCCATTAACAATATGATATTGAGTAGATTTTATTCTAAGGGATCTTCTTTTCCTTGGCTCCAAGTATTAGGGGGAACTACCATGATTTAAGTAATATTTAATCTCACAGTGCCAGGGGTCACTAGGGACATGTATATAGTGAATTTCTTATTCAATCAAATCTTGTTCATCATATAATTTCTCTTGATCACTTTGTGTTTCTTTAGCCTCTACTACAAGTCTACAGATTCCTTGGCCTTTTAATATCTTGGTAGGCTTAATTTCAAAGTAATATTCTTGAAAGGAAGTAATCCAGTGAGCTCTCTTCTCCCCTAAGTATTTATGCACCAATATATTTCTTATTGTAGAGTAAGGTACAACCACTTTGGTTCTCAATTTTTGTAGGTAGGGCTTGAAGTGTTTAACTTCCTTGAAGACTACATAATCTTGTTTTTCAACTTCAGGATAGTTGGGCTCTTCTCCATGCAACCCTGAACTCATGAATTCAATTGGGAACTTGTTTCCTTCATCATTCTTTTGGGTGAGAACAACTGCAAAGGCTATTTCAGAGGTGGAGTTGTACAAGATGGAATATTTATTAAAATCAGGACTCAATAAGTTTGGATATTTTTCTATTTATTCCCTAATCCTGGTGAAGGATTCCCTTTTCTTGGGACCCCATTTGAATTCAACATTCTTATTTATCATGTCTTGCAGGGGCTTCAAAGTTTTTGAGAAACTAGGAATTAATCTGCTTACAAAGTTAATTTTCCCAAGGAAGATTACATGGACTTTATTTTTATTTTTATGAGGGAATGGGATTTTAGATATAGATTCCATCCTTTCTAGTTCAATCATAATTCCTTCTTTGGAAAAAAAAAACCCCAATCGCTTTCCTTCATCTACAACAAAGATGGATTTTCTAGGATTGAAGGATATATCGTATCTTCTACATCTATCAAATATCTTCCTTAAATGATGGACATGCTCATTTCTATTTTTAGAAAACATAGTCACATCATGAAGATACATTAACACACACTTGCTAATTATCCCTCTGAATGGTATGTCCATAGATCTCTAGAAAATTTCTCCTACATTTATTAGATCAAAAGGAATTTTCCTGTATGCATAGGTTACCCATTTTGTTCTAAATGCGGTCTTCAATTGATCATTGTGGGAAATTGGGACTTGATTATGCCCCAAGAAACCATCTAGGAGAGACACCGTCTCATATCTAGAGACACATTGTGAAATATGCTGCATGGGAGGTACAACATTATTTTCCTCTTCAAAATCCTTGTTTAAATTTATGAAATATACACACAACCTAATGTCCCGATTTTTCTTCCTAATAGGTACTACATTAGCTATCCATTGGGTATGCATGATAGGAAAAATAATCTTATCAACCAACAACTTGTTTACTTCTCCCTTCACTAGAGGCTATAGGTTTGGATGCATCTTCCTCAATTTATGCTGAAAGGGTTTGGTGTTAGGATTCATTAGTATAACATTCTGAATAATCTTGGTGTCAAATTTTTTGAGACCATCATATGTCTAGCAAAAGATATATTTGTATTCTTTGAATAATATTATGAAGGCATGTTTCTCTGTAGGAGAGAAATTTGTGCCCAGGTTGACATTTTTAGGACGATTGTTTGTCCCTAGATTAATAAAATAATATTGCAAAGATGAGTTATTGGTATTTCAATTAGTGATCTCTTGAATTTGTCTTTGATATCATAAAACTTTTCTAACCTCACCACATGCTTTGGAATGTCATTTAAAGGAGTTATTTTGTCTTCAACTACTTGTTATGTAGGAATTTCAGTGCAACAATTTAGAACTTGGTCATGTTGAAATTCATCAATGAACGAGTCTCTAAAAGTGTCTTTGATATGCAAGAAATTGATGATCTGCTAATAATATTCAAAAACCCTCTTGTTTTTTCATATTTTCAAGCACTGAATGTCCGAATAATAATTTCATAGAAAAGGTTTCAGGAATTATACCCTCTAATGGAATTAATTTAGATGCAACATTATCTAAAATATCAACATCATAGTTCAGAGAACGAGGAATAGGACTGATATTAAAAGCATGAAAATTCTTAACTAGATCCCATACCTCTTTTTGGTAGTGTTTCAAATGACTAGAAATGCAGTATAGTATTTCTTACTTGCCTTATGACAATGTCAGAGTCACCAAACACTTTCAACAAATTTACTTTTAAATCCACATCTTTTCTTAGTTTCTGAATGAGGGATTCATATTCAATATTATTATTAGTACATAGGAATTCAATTCTACAAGATATTAAGGATTTCTTACCTTTAGGGTCTTTGAGAATGCAACTAGTACCTACACCTTGATTAGACTTGGATCCATAAAAAAAAAAGTTCACATGTCAAGAATTAATTTGACATTAGTTTCTCTACTTAGGTTAGTTTTTAAATCTAGGTCACTATGCACATCATAATTAGTGTTTACAACTATGTTATTTTGTACATTGGGGTCAATATATTTTATACATACTATAATACAGTCAAGCTTAGAAATCTGAGTACAATGAAGGATTTCAAATTGCATGTATGATTCCACTTATGGGGATATTTCAACAGTGAAATATCCAAAGAAAGCATCCAAGTTGTAATTCCCTAGAATTGACTGATTGAACATTATGGGATCATTTAAGTCATTAAGGTATGTGACAACATGCTTCATGTATGTCTCCCTATCAACCCTTATCTGATTTTGTATTCCATTATAGGGAAGCCACAAATGAGACCAATCAATGGAAAAACATCCATTCAACAATGCAGACCAGTCCCCACTTAATAATATGAGTCTATATGTCTCAGAAATATATACCACGATGACATCTATGGTTTGATGAACCTTTGGATTTGAGGCCAATCTTACTAAGACATTTTTCAACTCTCCCATAACTTTAACATTTGATCTATCCAACTATATGAGTTGAATATCAGTTTTTTCAGGTTTGGCATTTATTTTTCACACACTTTGAATGACATCACATTGGAAGAGGAACCTGAATCATCCATACAATTGTGAACATTTCTATTAAATATTTCAAAGGTCAATAAGAAATAGGGAGTGGTCATTTTTTTATCTTTTTCCAATTAGGGATGAATTGATAACATATTTTGTTTCCACAACCTTTTTCTTAGAATTTGGATTCTCGACAACTTTATCTTGTTTCTTTGTATCTCCCACATTTTTGTATTTTCTTGTTCTTGAGGGTGATACTTGCAAAGTATTAATAATTTTGTCTTGAATTTGAGGTAACTTCATAAGATCAAACAAATAAAATTTATCTTTAGTCTTTTCTAAGTCTTCCACAAAATCATATTCCAAGTTATTTGAAATAGGTGCAAGTAAGGATTCACTTCCAGTGGAGGTAGATTTCTAAGTTGTTGATGTATTTTGAGGATTTTTAGGTTTGGAAGGTGTACTTGATGTGGAATCCTTGATTTTAATTCTTGTATCATATGCATTTTGATACATATGAATTTCTTTCGCATCCTCGTCTTCATCTTCTACATCTAATTTGAGAAAGATATTCAACAATGAGTTGACTTCTTGGCCAAATGTTTCTTTAGCATATTCATATTTATCTTCTTGATAAATACACTCCTCTCTCTCTTATTCATCCTTTCCATTTGTGGGGGTTTCATTGGTAGGGGACCAAGCTTTAAACACATTGAGGAATTATTCCACATTAATTTCCTTTGTAGATGGAGAGGTTTTGGTTGCAGGAGGGATACTTTTATTAGGGGGAAATTTGAAGGATTTCTTAGTGTTGGAAGTACCTTCCCCATTATTCCTTTTCATGTCAACAATTTCATTTGAGATTTTCTTAATAATTCTCTGTAGGCTCTCCATATCGATGGAGTCTCTATATTTCTTTTTAGTGGAATGTTTAGTCAGTAGTAGCTTCTTCTTGGTGGACTTATCTTTTTTCAGGGTTTGATCTAGGGTTTCCTTTTAAGTTCAACATATTATTTTCTACCTTTATGGCTTCTTTGAATGTGTCTTCTAAAATAGCTTTCTCAACTCTGTTTACAAAAATGGCCATCGAGATTGGAAAGGATGAAGTGTATAACTAAATTGACACATCATTTGGAGGCTTAGAAGTATTAGGGATTTTTTTCACCAATGACAAAAATATCTGGTTAAATTCCTTAACCTTTTTTTTAACTTCCATTTTTATTCTTGACAACTCTAATACCAACATTGTTGGGGACTTATCATCTCAAAATTTTTCAATGAAGGCAATCTCAAAATCATTATAGTTAGTTATTGAACCTTTCTTTAATGAAAAATACCAAGTTGAATATTTACCTTCAAATGTATAAGGAAAAATCCTACAAACTACATTTTCGTTCTCAACATTCATTAGTCGCATAGAAAGAATAAAATTTTTGATATGTTCTTCAGTTGATTCTTTCTTTTCGGGATCAAATTTAAGTAAAAATTTCTTAGGATGCTTAGGTAAAGGACAAGGAGCTCCTGGAATTGAAATAACATATTGACCCATCCAGGGTTGATTTGGAGGTTCATTGGCATTTTCATTCATGCTCACCATGTTTCTAGGACTTACTAGGTTATCTTTTGAATGTTTCTCTTCTGAGGATTCTCCTTTAGAGGGGTTTCTGTAAGTATTTGGAGGAGAATTAGGAGGGATTGATGGTTGAACACCACAAACAGAAAAATAATATTTGATTTAAGTTGGGAAGGGTCGATTATCCCTCTGAAAATATTAGAGAGATGATAATTCAAGGAGCCGATGATTGGGATAGAAATGTTGATCGATGAGACGATGTCGATTGGATTTTCAGTTTGAAATATTTTCATTTGTGGGAGACAAATATTAATTGGTTTGAATTCAGTCTTTTGATTAATTCCTCGAGTGAGGACACAAGATTATTGTTGAAGTCGAGTATTATATTCATAGTTGAGTGTGGGGGAACTGAATATAATAGGATTGATTTGAGGCTCATCGTAATAACCAATGGTTTGTACAGGCGTAAGTATTTGGTAATTTGAGGATTGAATGATTTATTGAGTTTTAAGGTATGATATTCAATACGATGAGAAGGGATTCTTTGTGGATTAGAATGGATAGGGTTTAACAGTTGTTTGCTAGACATTCATCTCGATGTCCCTCCTTCTAGTGCTATTTCTATTGATGGATCCAAATATCCTGTCAAGTGGGTAAGGGAAAATGCCTGATTGTAGGTACCAATTAGACATACTTTCATTTGGGATGGCACTTCCGACTAGTATGTGGGCCTAGTTGCCACTTAGGGGTTTTCAATTATAAATTGGAGAATGTATTGTCCTTAGAGGATCCTAATTAAAACTGAAGAAAACTATCTACAATTAAATTAAACTATGCTACTCTAATCCTATTCTATTCTATTCTATCGTGATCATGAGAAAATATAAAGAGTTAGATACATCATGAGAAAGTATTGTTGATAGTAGAATTAGTTCATAACAATCAATAATAGATTAACAATAAAGCCATAGATTATCTCACAAATAGTTTCAAAGTAAACCTATAACATTGCCCTTGTATCTACTAGAAATAAAAAAAGCATAAGCATATCAAATACCATACACAAAAATAGTTCACATGGAAAGCATTCAAGAAACTTATAAGATAAAAACATATGAAGAGTAGTCCCATACATATTTGCTAACATTCATGAATTCAGAACTTCCTTCTGCTCTTTATTCAATTAGATATAATAGTATCATCCAATATACACAATGGGAAAAAGTCCTTACATCTTCGACAAATATCCCTTTTATAAAACAAGGGAGTCTCTCTACATTATGTAATTATCATAATTTCAGATGGCAGTTACACCTTATTGTTTTATATTCTCATATTATGTGTACAATTCAGATTCTATGGAAAGACATACATTATACAAAATTTATGAGACTTCCTTGGATGCCATGTCGTCTTTGTAGGCTTTCCACCATTCATAGTTGTTCAAGACTTTTCTACTATGTTTAGCTGCATCTTTTCCACCTATAGCTCACCATCACATATCCTGGTAGCTACTTCTCTTTTCATATCCTTCTGAATTCTTTTGAGATAATATTTTGCAAAAGTAATCAATTTGGATGGTTTTATCAAGTTTTAATTCTAGATGTCTTTATTTACCTCTTTGATTTGATCAATTGTTTGATTTTCTAGGTCCCATTTTCTTCTACAT
>ML784234.1:302255-320269 GCA_009831015.1 Picea engelmannii | reverse complement strand
GGATAAAAGGGATTTGCACACATAGGGGGAGCCATATGATGACAACATGATCATATGAGAGAATTAAGAAATCAATGAAAAGGGAAGGAAGGGACTGAGGATGAAAGAGGGAATTATACCAGGGGAAGAGTACGAGTTTGGAAAGTTGTGTAGAGGAAGGAGGTACAAGAGGAAAAATACTAGGGTTGGGAGAGAAGAGAAACATAGTGAGCTAGAGGAAAGAGAACCTTGAACACTAGTACAAATAGTGGAGATACCAGATATAGGAGGATAAGAAGAGGAGTTTCAGTCCAGTCCAGTAATAAAAGAGATGGTAACTCCTAATCAAACAAGATCCTGTGTTGAATCCACGACCCCATGTGTGTCACCAAAATCAGAGATAACATTTGAAGACTTGTCAAAATCTATCGTAATTAGTCAATGAGGATAGAGTAGTAGCAGCCATAATAGTGGGAATAGTGTGCAAAGTCAAAGTCAAAATCAGAGTCCACCAACATCACCAAGAGGAGGGACTACAGAATCCAACATGGTGGGAGTAGATAATACTCTTAGGCTTCTTGAATTAAAGGGTGTGGGGTGAGAAGATCTGGAACAACACTTGTTTCTGTGTGAAATAGTTTGGGCCCCTAAGAACATGCAGGATGAGCCTGTGAAGATTGCGCAGTTAGCGACAACATTTAGAGGGTGTGCACTAGTATGGTATATGAAGTTACACATTATTATGCATACATGTTAGGCTAGGAATTTGGATAGATAAAGAAAGCTCTAATAAAGGAGTTCAAAAAGACAAAGTCAGAGTCGTAGTACATCACCGAATTGAAAGAGATCAAGTAGGTACAAAAAAATTATGTATGGGATTTCAATTAGCGATTTAAGGATGTGATGGGGAGATTGAATTTCCAAATTCTAGACCAACAACATCAAGAATGGTTTATTGCAAGATTTATACCACACAGTCAAAGGCCCCTGATTCAACAGAAGGTTATGTTGCAACCTGAGGCTCTGGAAATTGCAAAGAAACTAGATGCATCTCTAGCAGGACTAACCTCTGTTCTCCCATATAGATAGGAAGTTTTGGATACAATGTTGGGATAAAAACCTAAGTATAAGGGAAGTGCATAGAGGAAGGAAAGTAGCACAAAACTAAGACACATTCCATAGGAAAGTATGCAGAAGGAAGAAAGTGCACAGTTGGAAGAAAGCACTCAGGAGGAAGACATTGCACAGACAAAAGAATAAAGCAAGAGAGTGAGAGAAGAAAGCACGAGAGATAGATGAGATCACGAAATTCAAGAAATAGCAGAACAACTGAAAAGATGCATGAAGAGGGAAAAGAACAAGAAAGTAGTTGAAACAACCAGTTAACTGAGCTAGTCATGCATTGTAATAGTTTTGGGATAAATAGAATAGGGTTTTAATCCCTAGGTTTTGAAGTATAAATATGTAACAATATGGGAGATTAGGGGGATGGAAAGAGGGGTTATGCCAAAATCATAAATGTAATAGCTTATTAGCAAAAGAGACAGATGAATAAATAGAGAGTTTAGATAGGATATTGAGTCTTGTGGTATCTAATTGTCCATGTGAGCTTATGAATTATGTTTCTATGCTTCATATACTAGAATTAGTTTATGGATTAATTGTGGTGTAATATTCACGACTGCAACTGTAAATAATCTCTGTAATAATCAGAACTATGCTAAGCATAGGAACCTAAAAGAAATAAATACTAACTAGAGATGAATCACACACATATATAGAAAAAGGAACAATGACTTGAGTATCTTCCTCCCTTTCCCTTACTAGTGCAGAAACCTAGTTCTTGCAGTTCCAATAGATACCTCCGGTGAGATTTCATCTGTACAAGAAGGTGATGCCTAAAGGGCCGGTGTCTGGTGGGTTTTTTAGTCATAGTTAAACTGAAGCTTGGGTCTTACAACTCATGCACAAAAAATTTAAGCCAACAAGTGCATTTATTGTTGAGGAAATGGCTCAAGAGCCTTGTGAAGGATGTTTTGATCACTTCTAGAGCAACTGAGAGTTCTTGGATTCCCCAACTAAGAGGTTCCTGGAAAACCAAGTGCATTGGAATCCATGATAAATGAATGGTACAAGTCGATGGACTAAGAGAAGTTAAGGGGGTACATTCCTTGTGTTGTGAAGGTTGTGGGGAAGAGAGTTGGTGGATTGAGAACTATTATTGGAGCATAACCTGGGTTTTGGGATGATAAATGTGGAGAGTGGACAACAAAGAGGGCCATATCTCTTGGAAACCAAGTTATCTCTGTAGGTTTTCCACAATTCATAGTTGTTCAAAACTTCTAATCTTTTTAGATGCATATTTTCCACATGTAGTTCCCCATCACATATCTTGGTAGATACTTCTCTTTTCATATATTGTTGAATTCTTTTTAGATAATCCTTTGTAGAAGTAATCAATTTTGTTAGTTTGATCAATTATTCATTCAAGATTTCATTATTTACCTCTTTGATTTGATCAATTTCTTGCTTGTTGAGGTCCCATTTTTCTTCTACCTCCTTGATCCTTAATTCACTTGGGGCTGCTTCATCTAACATCTCCATGACTTCCATCCCAAAATATTCTATTAGATCATTTGAAGAATTCCAAATCTTGTTGCAAGCTTTGGTAGCAAGTTCCTCAGTTTCTTCGACATCTTCAAATATGATCCTCTAGGAGTCAAATGACACTTGGTCCTTTAACTTTTTCTTCACACCACATCCTTTAAATTTTTCTTCACACTGTATCTGGGCATGGTGGTAGGTGTCCCAAGATATACACCTTTCCAATCCATAATCTTGTCAATCATCTTGAGTCTTTTTGTATTGGCTTTTATACTCATCTATCTGGTTTGATAACTCGATTAAATTAGCTCCGTGTCTCTGGATTCTATTCAATGTGTAGAAGAATTCCCTCTATATTTTTATTAGGTCTTCTGTTAGAAAAATAGGATCACAGAGAAATAAAATAAAACATATGTGGAAATAAAACACATAATATACACAATACAATAGGGACATAGATATACGTGGTTCACCCAGTGTGGTCTACATCCACTAGAGAAATTTCTAGGTCCTTTCTTTATTATTATCCAACAAATGAAGGGATACAACCTACATCACACTCGTTGTAACTTGCTCTTGTTTTTCTCATAGTCTCCTTGCTCATAATACAATATTTGCAATGATACATAACCACAATACATTTCCCTCATAAAATAGGGTTGCCTTCCACGGAAAAAAACCCTAACATAACTTCTACCTTCAGATCTGCGACCTTATAATGAATGGTCCAGATTTAATATGAAATTACAATATACATTTACAAGGGAAATTTTTCTTTGGGGGCTTCAGCCCCCGAAACCCCATCAGGGAACACTGTCCCTCAAACCCCCACCGGGGGCCTTATTTCCCCCGAACCACCCTAGCCCAGGGGATAACCCCCCATACCCCACAGGGGGGCTAGCCCCCCCCTGCACTCTCCTGCGTGGAGAAGTGTACATTCTTTTGGGGCATAAAGTATTCATGGTGTATAAAAATGGTTGAAAACAAATGCCTCTGAATTAGGAATATAATCATGATCCACAACCAATATCTTCATTTTCATTGTCGACTTCTTCTTTCGTAGTTTCTAAGACAAGAATTTATTTGTTGCTTTCATTAATGATGGATTTCATATCTTGCTTCTCTTGTTCAAGACCTAAAATTCTATGTCCCTATTTCTTTGTGAATTTGGTTAGTTCCTAGTGTTTTGTCTCCATACCTACTATTTCTTGTGCATGTAATGCTTTCAAGTTTTTTTGTTTCTTGTGAGTGTTCCCATTTCAAAGCTTCCAATTCCTCTTTATGCAACTGTTCATCTCGAGTGACATGCTGCTTAAATCAAAATTTCAAATTTTCCCTCTGGAACTTGATTTGTGCTTCTAGTTCTGCCACCTTTGCATTGTAGAGGTCCAATGTGGGACTCAATTCAAAAAATTATACTGAGTTAACCCCTACAAATGCACTTAAAGCCGAGGAATTATCCAGGGCATTAACTTGAGGATATTTTCTTGATTTCCATTAAATTACCATGTCGGAGGCCACTTTGTTGGGGAAGGCTTCACCTCTTTTCCTTTTATTTTATCTCTTCTCAATTCCATTTGTTGTATTGCAGTAATAATTTTCCCCTACAACCACCACAACATCTTCCAACTCTATCAATTGAGAAGAGTAGGAGAAGTTTCCTGTAATTGAGATAAGAGGGGCACCAAAATGGATGGGTGTGTTCACTATTATGATCCCTTTGATAGTACTATGTCTTGATCCATTATTTCTATCCTCACCCATTTTCATCTTCTTCTAACTTTCTACCTCTTCCAATTCTTCTTATTTTTTCTTTCTGTCCTCTTCTTATTTATTCTTGAGTTCCTCCTTCTTCTGTTCTTCTTCTTTTCTCCTAAGTTATGCTTCAATAACTTTTTTATTTTCTTCTTATTCCTTCCTCCTCTCTGCTTCAACAACTCTTCTTTGTTATTCTCCAAAAATATTCTTTTGTTCTTATTTTACTTTTTTCTAAGTAAGTGATAAGCTCTAACAACATGAACAAATTACTCAAAAAGGGACACCATGGGTGTAATTGCACAATTGTGCTCACTAGATGTTCAAACATATATAGCCTCTTCTCTAATGGATCTCCAAAAAAGTTATCAACTCATAAAGGAGAATTTCCTAGAGATGATTTAGGTGTCACTCTATCATCCAATAGGGAATTTGGTAATGCTATATGCCAACTTCTCTAATGGTCAATTATAGTCTTCTTAATAATTCTTATCATATTTTTATTTGTAGATTCTACTAGACAAGGGTAATAATTTGCAACATATTTTATTTTTATATTCTTTTAAGGAGCATACTCATTCAATTTTAATGATGAAAATTATTTTTTGTTATCAAATACTAAATACCGAGGAACACCAAATCTAGTAACTATGTGTGATTCGAGGAAAGAGATCACGTCATTTTCGTTTACCATTTTCAGTGGTATGGCTTCTGTCTAGCATGTAAATTAATCAATGCTAGTCAGGATGTATTTGTATATCTGAGATGAATAGGGATTGCTCTCCCTGATTATATGCAAGCCCCACTTTTTAAAAGGGATGTCCACTGAGAGAAGTTGTAAGGGAAATGCAGGTTTTTTCTCTCTCCCAACTGACTTATGACATACTTCACACCTCCTTGCATATGAATGGGAATGCTTGAACACAGTGGACTAGTAATGTCCTAATATAATTTTTTTATGTGATTTGGTATCCTCTCCAAAATTTCCTTCAACAGGACCATCATGAAGTTCTTGTAGAACCTTTTCAGCATTAGATTTATCAAGGCATCTTAGTAGGACATCATCATAATTTCTCATGAAAAGGATCCCATTAACAATATGATATTGAGTAGATTTTATTCTAAGGGATCTTCTTTTCCTTGGCTCCAAGTATTAGGGGGAACTACCATGATTTAAGTAATATTTAATCTCACAGTGCCAGGGGTCACTAGGGACATGTATATAGTGAATTTCTTATTCAATCAAATCTTGTTCATCATATAATTTCTCTTGATCACTTTGTGTTTCTTTAGCCTCTACTACAAGTCTACAGATTCCTTGGCCTTTTAATATCTTGGTAGGCTTAATTTCAAAGTAATATTCTTGAAAGGAAGTAATCCAGTGAGCTCTCTTCTCCCCTAAGTATTTATGCACCAATATATTTCTTATTGTAGAGTAAGGTACAACCACTTTGGTTCTCAATTTTTGTAGGTAGGGCTTGAAGTGTTTAACTTCCTTGAAGACTACATAATCTTGTTTTTCAACTTCAGGATAGTTGGGCTCTTCTCCATGCAACCCTGAACTCATGAATTCAATTGGGAACTTGTTTCCTTCATCATTCTTTTGGGTGAGAACAACTGCAAAGGCTATTTCAGAGGTGGAGTTGTACAAGATGGAATATTTATTAAAATCAGGACTCAATAAGTTTGGATATTTTTCTATTTATTCCCTAATCCTGGTGAAGGATTCCCTTTTCTTGGGACCCCATTTGAATTCAACATTCTTATTTATCATGTCTTGCAGGGGCTTCAAAGTTTTTGAGAAACTAGGAATTAATCTGCTTACAAAGTTAATTTTCCCAAGGAAGATTACATGGACTTTATTTTTATTTTTATGAGGGAATGGGATTTTAGATATAGATTCCATCCTTTCTAGTTCAATCATAATTCCTTCTTTGGAAAAAAAAAACCCCAATCGCTTTCCTTCATCTACAACAAAGATGGATTTTCTAGGATTGAAGGATATATCGTATCTTCTACATCTATCAAATATCTTCCTTAAATGATGGACATGCTCATTTCTATTTTTAGAAAACATAGTCACATCATGAAGATACATTAACACACACTTGCTAATTATCCCTCTGAATGGTATGTCCATAGATCTCTAGAAAATTTCTCCTACATTTATTAGATCAAAAGGAATTTTCCTGTATGCATAGGTTACCCATTTTGTTCTAAATGCGGTCTTCAATTGATCATTGTGGGAAATTGGGACTTGATTATGCCCCAAGAAACCATCTAGGAGAGACACCGTCTCATATCTAGAGACACATTGTGAAATATGCTGCATGGGAGGTACAACATTATTTTCCTCTTCAAAATCCTTGTTTAAATTTATGAAATATACACACAACCTAATGTCCCGATTTTTCTTCCTAATAGGTACTACATTAGCTATCCATTGGGTATGCATGATAGGAAAAATAATCTTATCAACCAACAACTTGTTTACTTCTCCCTTCACTAGAGGCTATAGGTTTGGATGCATCTTCCTCAATTTATGCTGAAAGGGTTTGGTGTTAGGATTCATTAGTATAACATTCTGAATAATCTTGGTGTCAAATTTTTTGAGACCATCATATGTCTAGCAAAAGATATATTTGTATTCTTTGAATAATATTATGAAGGCATGTTTCTCTGTAGGAGAGAAATTTGTGCCCAGGTTGACATTTTTAGGACGATTGTTTGTCCCTAGATTAATAAAATAATATTGCAAAGATGAGTTATTGGTATTTCAATTAGTGATCTCTTGAATTTGTCTTTGATATCATAAAACTTTTCTAACCTCACCACATGCTTTGGAATGTCATTTAAAGGAGTTATTTTGTCTTCAACTACTTGTTATGTAGGAATTTCAGTGCAACAATTTAGAACTTGGTCATGTTGAAATTCATCAATGAACGAGTCTCTAAAAGTGTCTTTGATATGCAAGAAATTGATGATCTGCTAATAATATTCAAAAACCCTCTTGTTTTTTCATATTTTCAAGCACTGAATGTCCGAATAATAATTTCATAGAAAAGGTTTCAGGAATTATACCCTCTAATGGAATTAATTTAGATGCAACATTATCTAAAATATCAACATCATAGTTCAGAGAACGAGGAATAGGACTGATATTAAAAGCATGAAAATTCTTAACTAGATCCCATACCTCTTTTTGGTAGTGTTTCAAATGACTAGAAATGCAGTATAGTATTTCTTACTTGCCTTATGACAATGTCAGAGTCACCAAACACTTTCAACAAATTTACTTTTAAATCCACATCTTTTCTTAGTTTCTGAATGAGGGATTCATATTCAATATTATTATTAGTACATAGGAATTCAATTCTACAAGATATTAAGGATTTCTTACCTTTAGGGTCTTTGAGAATGCAACTAGTACCTACACCTTGATTAGACTTGGATCCATAAAAAAAAAAGTTCACATGTCAAGAATTAATTTGACATTAGTTTCTCTACTTAGGTTAGTTTTTAAATCTAGGTCACTATGCACATCATAATTAGTGTTTACAACTATGTTATTTTGTACATTGGGGTCAATATATTTTATACATACTATAATACAGTCAAGCTTAGAAATCTGAGTACAATGAAGGATTTCAAATTGCATGTATGATTCCACTTATGGGGATATTTCAACAGTGAAATATCCAAAGAAAGCATCCAAGTTGTAATTCCCTAGAATTGACTGATTGAACATTATGGGATCATTTAAGTCATTAAGGTATGTGACAACATGCTTCATGTATGTCTCCCTATCAACCCTTATCTGATTTTGTATTCCATTATAGGGAAGCCACAAATGAGACCAATCAATGGAAAAACATCCATTCAACAATGCAGACCAGTCCCCACTTAATAATATGAGTCTATATGTCTCAGAAATATATACCACGATGACATCTATGGTTTGATGAACCTTTGGATTTGAGGCCAATCTTACTAAGACATTTTTCAACTCTCCCATAACTTTAACATTTGATCTATCCAACTATATGAGTTGAATATCAGTTTTTTCAGGTTTGGCATTTATTTTTCACACACTTTGAATGACATCACATTGGAAGAGGAACCTGAATCATCCATACAATTGTGAACATTTCTATTAAATATTTCAAAGGTCAATAAGAAATAGGGAGTGGTCATTTTTTTATCTTTTTCCAATTAGGGATGAATTGATAACATATTTTGTTTCCACAACCTTTTTCTTAGAATTTGGATTCTCGACAACTTTATCTTGTTTCTTTGTATCTCCCACATTTTTGTATTTTCTTGTTCTTGAGGGTGATACTTGCAAAGTATTAATAATTTTGTCTTGAATTTGAGGTAACTTCATAAGATCAAACAAATAAAATTTATCTTTAGTCTTTTCTAAGTCTTCCACAAAATCATATTCCAAGTTATTTGAAATAGGTGCAAGTAAGGATTCACTTCCAGTGGAGGTAGATTTCTAAGTTGTTGATGTATTTTGAGGATTTTTAGGTTTGGAAGGTGTACTTGATGTGGAATCCTTGATTTTAATTCTTGTATCATATGCATTTTGATACATATGAATTTCTTTCGCATCCTCGTCTTCATCTTCTACATCTAATTTGAGAAAGATATTCAACAATGAGTTGACTTCTTGGCCAAATGTTTCTTTAGCATATTCATATTTATCTTCTTGATAAATACACTCCTCTCTCTCTTATTCATCCTTTCCATTTGTGGGGGTTTCATTGGTAGGGGACCAAGCTTTAAACACATTGAGGAATTATTCCACATTAATTTCCTTTGTAGATGGAGAGGTTTTGGTTGCAGGAGGGATACTTTTATTAGGGGGAAATTTGAAGGATTTCTTAGTGTTGGAAGTACCTTCCCCATTATTCCTTTTCATGTCAACAATTTCATTTGAGATTTTCTTAATAATTCTCTGTAGGCTCTCCATATCGATGGAGTCTCTATATTTCTTTTTAGTGGAATGTTTAGTCAGTAGTAGCTTCTTCTTGGTGGACTTATCTTTTTTCAGGGTTTGATCTAGGGTTTCCTTTTAAGTTCAACATATTATTTTCTACCTTTATGGCTTCTTTGAATGTGTCTTCTAAAATAGCTTTCTCAACTCTGTTTACAAAAATGGCCATCGAGATTGGAAAGGATGAAGTGTATAACTAAATTGACACATCATTTGGAGGCTTAGAAGTATTAGGGATTTTTTTCACCAATGACAAAAATATCTGGTTAAATTCCTTAACCTTTTTTTTAACTTCCATTTTTATTCTTGACAACTCTAATACCAACATTGTTGGGGACTTATCATCTCAAAATTTTTCAATGAAGGCAATCTCAAAATCATTATAGTTAGTTATTGAACCTTTCTTTAATGAAAAATACCAAGTTGAATATTTACCTTCAAATGTATAAGGAAAAATCCTACAAACTACATTTTCGTTCTCAACATTCATTAGTCGCATAGAAAGAATAAAATTTTTGATATGTTCTTCAGTTGATTCTTTCTTTTCGGGATCAAATTTAAGTAAAAATTTCTTAGGATGCTTAGGTAAAGGACAAGGAGCTCCTGGAATTGAAATAACATATTGACCCATCCAGGGTTGATTTGGAGGTTCATTGGCATTTTCATTCATGCTCACCATGTTTCTAGGACTTACTAGGTTATCTTTTGAATGTTTCTCTTCTGAGGATTCTCCTTTAGAGGGGTTTCTGTAAGTATTTGGAGGAGAATTAGGAGGGATTGATGGTTGAACACCACAAACAGAAAAATAATATTTGATTTAAGTTGGGAAGGGTCGATTATCCCTCTGAAAATATTAGAGAGATGATAATTCAAGGAGCCGATGATTGGGATAGAAATGTTGATCGATGAGACGATGTCGATTGGATTTTCAGTTTGAAATATTTTCATTTGTGGGAGACAAATATTAATTGGTTTGAATTCAGTCTTTTGATTAATTCCTCGAGTGAGGACACAAGATTATTGTTGAAGTCGAGTATTATATTCATAGTTGAGTGTGGGGGAACTGAATATAATAGGATTGATTTGAGGCTCATCGTAATAACCAATGGTTTGTACAGGCGTAAGTATTTGGTAATTTGAGGATTGAATGATTTATTGAGTTTTAAGGTATGATATTCAATACGATGAGAAGGGATTCTTTGTGGATTAGAATGGATAGGGTTTAACAGTTGTTTGCTAGACATTCATCTCGATGTCCCTCCTTCTAGTGCTATTTCTATTGATGGATCCAAATATCCTGTCAAGTGGGTAAGGGAAAATGCCTGATTGTAGGTACCAATTAGACATACTTTCATTTGGGATGGCACTTCCGACTAGTATGTGGGCCTAGTTGCCACTTAGGGGTTTTCAATTATAAATTGGAGAATGTATTGTCCTTAGAGGATCCTAATTAAAACTGAAGAAAACTATCTACAATTAAATTAAACTATGCTACTCTAATCCTATTCTATTCTATTCTATCGTGATCATGAGAAAATATAAAGAGTTAGATACATCATGAGAAAGTATTGTTGATAGTAGAATTAGTTCATAACAATCAATAATAGATTAACAATAAAGCCATAGATTATCTCACAAATAGTTTCAAAGTAAACCTATAACATTGCCCTTGTATCTACTAGAAATAAAAAAAGCATAAGCATATCAAATACCATACACAAAAATAGTTCACATGGAAAGCATTCAAGAAACTTATAAGATAAAAACATATGAAGAGTAGTCCCATACATATTTGCTAACATTCATGAATTCAGAACTTCCTTCTGCTCTTTATTCAATTAGATATAATAGTATCATCCAATATACACAATGGGAAAAAGTCCTTACATCTTCGACAAATATCCCTTTTATAAAACAAGGGAGTCTCTCTACATTATGTAATTATCATAATTTCAGATGGCAGTTACACCTTATTGTTTTATATTCTCATATTATGTGTACAATTCAGATTCTATGGAAAGACATACATTATACAAAATTTATGAGACTTCCTTGGATGCCATGTCGTCTTTGTAGGCTTTCCACCATTCATAGTTGTTCAAGACTTTTCTACTATGTTTAGCTGCATCTTTTCCACCTATAGCTCACCATCACATATCCTGGTAGCTACTTCTCTTTTCATATCCTTCTGAATTCTTTTGAGATAATATTTTGCAAAAGTAATCAATTTGGATGGTTTTATCAAGTTTTAATTCTAGATGTCTTTATTTACCTCTTTGATTTGATCAATTGTTTGATTTTCTAGGTCCCATTTTCTTCTACATACTTTATTCATAATTCACTTCCATCCCTAAAATATTCTATTAGATCATTTGAATAATTCCAAAGCCTGTTGCAAGATTTGGTAGCAAATTCCTAGGTTTCTCCGACATCTTCAAATATGGTCCTTTAGGAGTCAAACAACACTTGGTCCTTTAACTTTTGATTGTCACTTTATCTGGAAAATGTGGCACGTGTCCCAATATATACATCTTGCCAATCCAAAATATTCTCAAAAGCATCCCGATCCTTTATGTATTCCCTTTTTTTCTCATCTATCTGGTCTAATAACTTGATTAAATCATTTATGTGTCTTTGGATGATATTCAATGTGCAAAAGAATTCCCTCTGTATTTTTCTTCGATCTTCATTTTCATTTCCAACTTCTTCTTTCATAGTTTCTAAGAAAATAATTTCTTTGTTTCTTTCCTTAATGATGGCTCCCATCTCTTGCTTCTCTTGTTCAAACCCTCAAATTTTGTGTGCCTACTACTTCATGAATCTGGTTAGTTCATGGTGTTTTCCCTCCATACTTACTTTTTCTTGTGCAATTAACGATTTCGAGTTTTCTTTTTCTTGTGAGTGTTCCCATTTAAGATATTCCAATTCCTCTTTATGCATCTCTTCAACTCTAGTGGTCTATCACTTAAATTTAACTTCTAAATTTTCCCTTTGGCACTTCATTTGTTCTTCTAGTTCTTCCACCTTTTCTTTATAGAGTTCCAATGTGGTACTCGATTCACAAATCGATACTAAGATGTCCCCTACAAATGCACTTAGATATAAGGAATTATCAAGGGCATTAACTTGAGGATGTGGTCTTGATTTCCATGAAATTACCTTGTCGGAGGACACTTTGTTGGGGGAGGCTTCACCTCTTTTCATTTTATTTGATCTCTTATCAATTCCCTTTGTTGTATTGCTATGATATTATTCCTCTACAACCAACACAAAATCTTCCAAATCTATCAATTGAGAAGAGTAGGAGAAGTTTCATGGAATTGAGCTCAGAGGGTTACCAAAATGCATGGGTGTTTTGACTATCGTGGGTCCTTTGACAGTACCAAGGATTTCTACATTGTTTCTATCCTCATCCATTTTACTCTTCTTTTTTCTTTCTGGCTCTTCCCATTCTTCTGTCTTTCCTCTTCTTCTTTCTTCCTGATTTCCTCCTTCTGTTCTTCTTATTTTCTCCTTAGTTCTACTTCACCAATTTTTTTCTTTTATTCTTGTTCCTTCTCCCTCTCCTCTTCAACAAGTCTTCTTGGTTCTTCTTCAACAATATTATTTTGTTATGATTCTTCTTTTTTGTTCTACTTGGCCTCTGCAGCTTTTATAGTTACTTATGATTGTCTCTTTTTCTTAGATTCAACAATCCTTTTCCTTTCTTCTTCTGTTTTCTTCATTTCTTCTAAATCTTCTCTTCTCTTTTGCTCAACTTCAAAATTTGTCTTTTCCTCTAGATCAACTATTTTCTTGTCTTCTTTATCATCCTTTCAAGCCCCTTCCTCCCTTTTCCTCTGTTCCTATAATTTGGTCCTTTTCTCATCCTCTTCCTTTTTCTTCTTTGCTTCTTCCTTTTCCTAGTTTCCTCTTCTGTTTTTTGTTGAGATTCTTCTTGGTTTTTTTTCTTCCTTTTCTTGATTTTTCTTCTCCCTCCATGCATTTACTATATATTTATTCTTCTTTCTTCTTCTCTGCATTTTTTTATTTCCTCTTCCTTTTCCTTATCCATGGCTAAATGTATTATGAACTATTCCTTAGATATATTCTTTCTTTCTTTCTCTTCTCTATGAAATCTCTCTTTTGATGGTTCATTTGGTACCCTATTTAATACCTCTTCAAAGGAAAGTGTCCCTTTGAAAAGTTCCTCTGAAAAATTCACATCATGTGTAATAAGGTGTACTGACCCTATTGATTTAAAAATTTCTCTTACAATCCCTCTTGGATCATGTCCTCTGGGATCTCCTATGCATACATAGATTTCTTGCAAGGATATAGCTTATTTTCCAGGCATGTGGAACAACAAACAATGTGAATCTTCCCATGTTGATTGGGTAAATGGGCCAGAGTCTCTTGGATGTTGTAGCCATAAAGGAAGTTATCCCATCCCCCACTCTTTGATAAACAATTTCCCTAGATAATAGTTTGTGAGGGACATACTTAGGGAGGATATGTGGGGCTTGTGCACACCCAAATACCTTGACATATGTGTAGTATTTTCCAAAATACTAGTCACCAATGTCTTTAAGGGATGCTATGGCTCCTTGAGATAACCTATGAGGGTGGTGGTTGAATATAACGATAAACAATGGGACCAAGAAATATTGACAAATTCCATATAGATATTTCTTGTAGTAATATCCCACAACTCTGAGAAATATATATGTATAGTGGTATAATAGTGTTCCATTCCCATCCCATGGTAGGAAAAATTATTGAAGAGCATACATAATCTATTAGATAGGAAGAAATATAAAAACCTATTTTCTTCAGTATGGAGGATTCTCTTGCATTTTTGAATATATTGAATGTAAGAATTTGCCCCCTGTTGGAGGTTGGCCAAAGCGGAAAATAAAGGCGATTTTGGGAAAGAAATCATGCACGAGGAAAGCGATAGCTGGAAGGAAGAACAACACGCATGCATGCAGGGAAGACCTAACGATGTTAGGGTTAGGTTTTTTTCAGCGTATTGTAATGGCTGAAGAGCCAAAAACATATAAATATAGATACCAAGGTATCATAGGGGGGTTTGGAGTATTATCAAGTTTATCTAGTTATCTATGAGTTGTTGTGATATGTAATATTCTGCTGTATGATCCAATTTTGTAAGATGTTGATCTAGAGAGGGTTGGGGAGGGTAGATCTTGAGGGTTAGATCGTAGGCTGAGGATCCTGGTGCGATCTAGTCTGCCTCATATAGATCTTACCCAACTGGGAAGAATTGTAAGCGCATGACGCCGGAGTAACAAAGCAACTATAATAAAAGAGATGAGAGCCAAATATTTGTGGACATAGCCAAAGAGGGGGTGAACCATGGTAACATCTATGTTATGTGATGAATGCATGCATTTATTTGTTGTCTTCAATAGTTATTGTTATGCTTAATGAGTGAGTTTCTATATTTCCTTCTTATTTGCAAATGACATTATATTTTGGTTACAAGTTATAATAGTTGTTCAATATACAATTATCATATCTCGCACTGAAACGTAGGCTGTAAAAACATGAGTCTTATAGCCACCCATTAAATCTATCTTGGGTGAGACTGTGCAGGGCACTTTGTGCGCTGCATTGCCTTCTGGTTTACTAAGGGGGCCGATAGTTTTAGAGTCTTTGTTGGAAACCTGAACAGACATGAACCCTGGGTCAATAAAAACTCAGAAATCATATATGAGAGACGAGACCAACAAATGGTTCTATTTCCGTTGGTAGGAACAAGAGAGGATTGAGTAGATGAGATAAGTTGAGCATGACAAGAGTAAAGAAAAGAAGAAATCAATGAGCCATTAGACCGGGATGTTGAGACCATGGAATCCCACAAAAGCAGAGATGGAAAGTTGGTTAAGAAAAAAAGAGATGGAGTTTTCACAGAAAGACAACAGAAACCCTAGAATAACACCCCACAAATATCTTGAGAAATACATGTTTACTCATCTGCATGAAGTCTTTTTCTGTGATTTTCCACACTTATTGTAGTAGTGGATACTAAGGTTGAAGGATAACCATGCAACGAACCATATTCAATAGTTAGAGTGGACCCTAGTACAGATCGAGCAGTTACATTAGGTGAACAACAAATTCAACTATGCAGTAGATTTTTGGCTTGACAGTATTGTGGCAGGTTTTATAACAGAGTTTGCAGTCGACACAATGAAGTCATATAGTGAAACGGAGCAAGAGTTTCTATGCAGACCTCAAGGAAGGTATATTCGATCGCTTTATACTTCTATTAAGATAATTCTATACAACAAAGGTGTAATGACAATGTATTCAGACAACTAAACTTCCCTGCGTGCATGGGGGAAGGGGGGAAGCACTGACAAAATAAGGAGAAATGGAAGGAGGAACCCTTGGACCCAATAATGATGGACGACGACCAGATCAAGAAGATCATGGCGACAATTGTAAAGATGCATAGCGGAGTACCCTAACAATACAAGGTGAATACCGAGAAGAGATATGTAACCACGAGGGAAGGCTTGGTGAGTGACGAGGAAGAGGTAGAGGATCTCCAGGCTATGGATCAGATTGAGGAAATCCCACGTGCAACATATGAGAGGAAGATGAGAGGTCTAAGAATGGGAAGAGAAGGAAACAATCCTATCCATATTAATGTCAATGTGGAACCCATAAACCCATGTGCAACTAATACACCAAAGAGAACACCACCATTTAGACAACCGAAGTTCAGAAGTAGTCAGACAATAGGAAGTACATCTACACAAGGAACAACAACCGGAGGAGCTAGTTCAGGAAACACTAGTTAAGTATATACACCATGCAGAGGTAGTAGTTAAGTGTTAAGAATGGCAAGACACGATCCCACCATCAGGTTACCAGAATTTAAAGGAGAAGCGTCGCAGGACCCAAAAAAACATTTGTTCATCTATGAGAAGATTCGGGAAGAAAAACAGATTATAGATGAAGACACTAAATTGGCACAACTAGCGATTACACTAAGGGATCACGCATTTAATTGGTATATGAGTTTAGCTACAAACAATCCACTAGGGACAACCAGAACAATTGCAAATATCGAGAAACTGCTAATAAAATAATTCCATAAGCCAAGATCAGAGGATCAATACATGAATGAGATGATCAAAATAAGATAGAAACCAGGAGATTCCGTATGGGATATTGATCATAGATTCAAGTGATTGAAGGGAAAGTTAAAATATCTCATGACCGATATGCAACATCAACACCTGTTTGTCAACTCACTACTCCCACACTTAAAATACCCATTGCGACAACATAAGTTCCATACATAGGAAAAGGCTCTATAGGAATCTCTACAACTAGAAGAAAACCAATATCAATAGACAGACCCAACTATCGAAGAAATGGAGGAGGATTTGAAGAAATTAACATTCCAGCTAAACCAGAATAAGAATAAGGAAAAACGAGAAGTTGTTTTGTGTACCACATGTAGGATGAAAGGACACCACAAGAATGAATGTCCAACATTTGCGCAGTATATGGTAGAAGGAATGCCAAATCCATTACCACCAGGCGAATTATGGTGTGAAATCTGCAAGAAACCAAGTCACACTCCTTATCACTGCACGATGATGCATAAATACAGAACAATCCCAAAGAGCTCATATTGCAACTTTTGCAATTCAGTATGCCACGATGAAAAATACTGTAGAACTATGGATTTGATGTGAGAAAGGACATCAGATGCATATAGAGTGTAGGCAGAAATGATGACTGGGCAAGCCGCACCACAGTTTAATCAAGTTCCATCTCCATAAAACACTGCGCAACAACAGTATAATACTATGCAACAACCATATAATAACTTGCAACCACTGTATAACACAACAGAACCACAGTACAATACCCCACAATATAATCAAGCACCTCAATATAACGCGCCGAGAGGAGATCGAGCAGGCTACAAAGGTGGAGGGCGAATGAGAGGAGGTTTTGGACTAGGTAGAGGATGAATGGTATGCCACAATTGCCAATAAATGGGACATTATGCAAGAGAATGTTCGCTTCCACGAACAACTTGTATGTACTGTCGTGCATCGGACCATGATACAGAAGAATGTCTGACCCTATTAGTAAATATTTAGGAAAAAAGGAACCAGAACAACCAGAATGTTTAGCGGATTTCATCCGAAGCAAGGGGTGAAGGACGGAACATCAACATAGTTACTCGTAGAGGAGATAAAATAGGGAACGATGCAGGCCAACAAGAGCCAACAAAAAATCAATGGGTGAAGAAGAACGCAGAAGCTACAAGCATAACTAGATAAGAAAAAATACACTCAAGAACTAGAACAAATGATTACAAAATTGAAGGTTCAAATAGAAGAAGATAAAAGAATTGAAGAAGCACTCAAAGAACAACTAGAAGGAAAGGACGAGATCATTGGAAACCTGGAAGCAAAGATTGTCACACTAAGAAAGGATATTCAAAAGAAAAATATGCAGAATAGCTCAAAAGTTCTGAATGACATTATTAGCAGTCAAAAATATTATCTTGACAAGTCCGGACTTGGATACAATCAAACAGAAAAGGGATCAAGCTCCAAAACAACAGAGAAATAAACAAATCCAAAAAGTTATGCAGAAACAATCAAAGGGGATAAAAAGATATACAAGGAAGATTACAGGGACA
>ML784234.1:218403-293221 GCA_009831015.1 Picea engelmannii | reverse complement strand
GTGCATGGTTGATGCACTTGTTTAAGGTACATGTTGATTACAGGTTGGTGCATGGTTGATGCACTTGTTTATGGTACAGGTTGATTACAGGTTGGTGCATGGTTGATGCACTTGTTTATGGTACAGGTTGATTATAGGTTGGTTCATGGTTGATGCACTTATTTATGGTACAGGTTGATTACAGGTTGAGGTACAAGTTGATGCATGGTTTGGACTTATTGGTACAGGTTTACAACAATATATCTCACAGTGATAGTGTGACAGTGGTTCCATCATTCTACTTCTACTTCAGGGTGGCAGGTCGGGGCAAGGAAAGGTGGTTGTAGCCACCTTCCGGTTGTAGCCGGAGGACATTGGGGGTTTTAGCCTCCTTCTAGTTGTAGCCAAAGATTTGGGGAGTTGGAGCTTCCCTCAGGTTGTAGCCTGAGAAACTAGGAGGTTGGAAACTCCTTCCAGTTGCAGCTGGAAAACAAAGGAAGTTGGTGGTTCCAATGAATGTAATTCTTCAAGACATATAAGAAAAAGCATTCCGTGTTTTTCTCCCGATTTGGGTTTCCACGTAAAACACTGGTGTACTGTGCATGTGTGTTATTGTTTATTTATTACTGCTCATTATTGGATAATAATTCTACATTGATATAACATTTGAAGAAAAAGGATTATAATTACGTTATTACTGATTCACCCCCCCTCTCAGTAATCCAATAGTTACTGCGTGAGTACAACGACTTATTTCCCACAACATTTACAGAGATGAAGGGTATATCCGGAGAGCTAGGAGAAATGAATATACCACTCATACCTAAAGCGAGATCGATCAGAAAATGACCATACAATTTGAATCCAATATATAAGTAGGAAGTCAAAGCTGAGATCGACAAGATGCTCGAAGCCAGAATCATAGAACTGGTCGAAGAATCAGAATGGATAAGATCGATGGTAGTGAAGGACAAAACAAAAGGGAGGATAAGGATATGCATCAACTTGAAGAATTTGAATGATGCATGCCTACATGACCCGTTCCTTACACATTTCACAGATGAAGTGTTAGAGAATGTAGGACGATGTTAAGCTTACTCATTTATTGATGGATTCTTAGGCTACCATCATATTAATATAGAATAAGAAGATAGGTACAAGACCACATTTGTGATAGAATGGGGATCCTACCAATACATAGTCATGTTGTTTGGACTGAAGAATGCACCAACAATATTTTCCAGAGTAGTCATCGCCGCTTTTAAAGAATTCATCCACCAGTTCCTAGAGGTATACTTGGATGATTGGACAGTCTTTAGTTTGCTGAAAAACCATGTAGAGGTTTTACGACTGATGTTAGAAATATGTAGGTAGTTCCAGATATCATTGAACATAAAGAAATGCATATTCGAAACACCGTTTGGGATACTATTGGGCCATATAGTATGCAAAGAAGGTTTATTAGTAGATCCTGCAAAGATTGTAGTAGTTGTTAACTTACCACCACCAAAAATAGTCCGTCATCTAAGAGCGACATTGGGACACATAGGATACTACAGGAAATTTATCAAAGGGTATGCGTAGATTACTACACCAAATGAAAAATTGTTAAGAAAAGATACAAAGTTTTAGTGGAAAGATGAGTGTTAATACGTACTGAATACCTTGAAGGAAAAGATAGTCACCGCACCAATATTAGTATTTCCAGACTGGGAGAAGACATTCCACGTACATGTAGATGCATCAAACATAGCACTCGAAGATATATTGGCACAACTAGGAGAGGGATATTTGGATCACCCCATAGCATTTGCAAGTAGGAATCTGTTCGAATCTGAGCAGAACTATAACACTACAGAGAGAGAAGGCCTAGCTATGGTCTACCCACTGCAAAAGTTCAGACACTACTTATTGGGAGAACACTTTAAAATGTTCACATATCACTCAACCCTGAAATACCTAGTCAACAAGACAGTGTTGGGGGGGTGAATATGTCGATGGTTACTACTATTTCAAGAGTTTGACTTTGAAGTAATAGTTAAGCTAGGAAATTTGAATCAGGACCTAACCACCTATCGAGGGTCACAAATGGGGAAGAACCTACGAACTTAGAGGACAAATTTCCATATGCAAAACTATTTTCAGTCTAGATCGCTGATGAATACTTTGCAAATATCATTCAATACTTGAGCACAGGTACTGCGCTGCAAGAATATAACACCACACAGAAGAAAAACCTGGTAGTCTACGCCGTAGACTATCAACTGATCGCAAGACACTTATACAAAATGGGCATTGATACAATATTGTGAAGGTACGTGTTAGAGCACGAAAGACCAAGAGTCTTAGAAGAATCTCACGAGGGATTAGCAGGAGGAAATTATGCAGGCAAAGCTACTGTGTAGAAGGTTTTGCGTGTAGGATTATGGTGGCTGACCATTTACCGAGACTCGAAGGAATATTTCCAGAGATGTGACATCTATCAAAGGGTAGGTAAACCCGATAGAAGGGATGAAATGCCATTATGACCACAAGTAACCTTGAAGGGGTTCGATAAGTGGGCAATAGACTTTGTGGGACCAATCAATCCACCAACAAAAAGAACAGGAGCTAGGTACATCATCACCATGAAAAAATACCTAACAAGATGGGCAGAAATAACACCAGTGAAGGATTGTACCGCAGAAAAAATAACACACTTCTTATTTGAACAAGTAATCACTATATTTGTATGCCCAAGAGTTTTGATGAGTGACCAAGGAAAACACTTCATAAAAAACACCATCAACGCTATGACTAAATATTTTGAAGTCCATCATTAGAAGAGCACACCATATCACCCATAGACAAATGGCACAGTCGAAGCATTTAACAAAATCCTGGAGAATGCACTAACAAAGATATGTAACGTCAATAGGGATGACTGGGACCTCAAAGTACCAACAATATTATGGGCCTACATGACTATGTGCAAAACGTTGACAGGGCACATGCCATTTAAACTGGTCTATGGCCAAGAAGCAGTGGTGCCATTAAATTTTTTAGTACCAAGCTTGTGCATAGCAACAATCACACATATGACAGAACGAGTCGTAGTACAAGAGAGACTAAATTAGTTAGTGACCATGGAGGAAGATAGGATCTTATTAGGGTTCCAACAACAAGTTCAAAAAGCAAGGGACAAAGCTTGGAATGATAGACACATCAAGAAGAAAACTTTAAAGGAAGGAGATCTAGTGTTGATGTATGACAACAAATCATTTTAGCACCCAGGAAAGCTAAGAATGCACTGGCTAGGACCGTATGAAGTAACATCTGTCATAGATGGAGGAGTTGTATAGTTGAGAGACTTATCAGGTGCAAAAATCAGAGGGATGATCAATGGGAGACAATTGAAGATGTAAAAGGACAGTCGACCACCCACTGCGCAGTAACAAAAAAAAACAAAAAAAAACCAACAGAGGCATAGTGCACTGGATATAGAAAGGGAATCCATATGTAGGAACACAAAATTGACGAGGAGAAGGACAATGACCAAATAAAAGGGGAAACAAACAAGAAACATAAAGAAAATAAAAACAATATGAAATGACGTAGTCAGGCGGAATTAAATGACGAAAAGGACCGATGGGAGGCCACATTAATCGCGCAAACTAGAGATAGAAAGGAAAAGTAATGGAAAGTACGAGAGAACCAGTGGTGAATTGAACCAATAATTAAGGTAACGTCCTCGACAAGATTCATCCAAGGGCCATACAATGCACGGATGTGGGAGAAAATAGTCCATTTACAAAAATAGAACAGACAGAGAGCGATAGAGGATAAGGAGCACAAATTAGAGTTTGCAGAGTTCACAAAGACCATTCAAAATCAGAAAACATTTGAAATTCACCACCATGGCACCACCAAAGCAAGAAGAATCAAGCCAGAGTGCCAGACAACCCAGAGTTAGAACTAGGTCATGGGTACAATTGGAAGAAGGTAAACAACAACCACTGGAGGTCGTCAATATTGACGAAATCCTATCCCTAGACAAAACACTAGTGAACCCCACACCAGTAGTGGAAGTAACCAAACAATGAGCACCATAGGGAAAGAATATATATAGACCGACAGTGGTATAGGAACAACAAAACTAGGATGATGAAACCTTGAATAAATCGCAACTAGAGAATACCGAAGCAACTTCGAGAGTCAATGGAACAACGACAAATCAAGGAATAGTCATTGATCCAGACGAGTCTCAAACCACCGTGTCAGACCACCCACTGGAACGCACAGTAGAATATGCCACAAGCTGGCCAAAATGGTATTCCAAAGTACAAATGGGAGCTGCTGGAACCTCGAGCCAGCCACCACCGAAGAAAGACAAGCAACAGGTACCTAAGTCACCTTGGAAGAAACTTGTCGCAACCCTCATTCTACCGCATATACCAGATGGGGTACGAGTGGAACCTGTCTTGCTAGGGAAGATTGATAAGCTGAAATACTCAGAACATGATGTAGCAGACACATAAAAGTTTCCATAATTTGCAAAGAAAGTATACTTGGAGATTGTGGGAACAAATCCAGTTGGGGAACCAATTGATCAACCACTCTGATGTGCAACAGGATTGGAGAAAACCGGGATTTTAGGTCTGTTGGATCTACCACATTTTGGCAGAGGTCAGTACGCAAGAGGTTGCATCAAACAATTGTTAACAGTCACACATGGTGGGGACATATGGTTGGACAAGCTCGTCTCAATAGACGTAGATCTTATTGCGAACATAACATGGTTTCCATCCCGAAGCATGGATCCCGCGCAGTTTCTTGACAATAAATCCAAGGAGAAAACACTAGTAGAAGAGATGAATAAGAAGTATGGTACTGACAGGGGGACATGAGGGATCATTATCAAGAGGATCAACGATGTTGCAACACAAATGGGCGCAAAAATCTTAGCCTGCAAGTTGCTAAGAAAATGCCGTAGGGAGGAATTTCCAACTGGGGTTGTCGTAGTTGCAACTCGATGTGCCGAGGGACCCACAGTGAGATGGGCACCATATCTCTTGAACTTGTTCCTAGATGGCTATAAGGATGCCAGGATATAGGAACAAAGTTTCACTATTCATGACTAATCATGTTGATAGCCTTTATGGGATGGAGGGAACCGAGTTATGTAACTTTAGTTACAAGACCCAAACCTAATAAGGGAGAAATATATTTATTGCTGAAAGCCACGTCGGATGCTAGGAAAAAAAGGATGAACGGGTCCATATTTGAAGGATACCTACGCAATTTGCAAGAGGCCATCAACAACATGTGGAGAATAACATTGGAGGCTATCGCACAGTTTCGGGACATCACCAACTTCAAGGCCACATGACATGCGATGTGGATACAAGCACAGAAGGACCCCGATAAGAAGTGGCTACAAATGTGCTACAGTATCACAACGGGCGACATTGATATGGTGGTCAAAGACTGGGAGGATGAATGGAAGATTCCATTCCTCACCCAAGACTTTCCAGAAAAGACAACAGAAGAGGAGGCAGGACAAAGAGAAACACAAACTCAACCTAGTGCCCAAGAAATGGAGGATGGGCCAGACAAAGACAAAGCAGACAGACGAAGGGGCAACTAAGATAGGGACCCAGAAGGGGAAAAATAACACTACAAAATTGGCTCAATTGTAGAAGAAAAAGGCCGAGGTAGTTCAAGGGACCACACCAAGTCCCAACTCACAAGCACCAGGTGGGAATAAGAGGCTAGTCATACATATAGGAGGAGCATGCAAGAAACTGAAGGTGAAAAGAAAAACTCTAGAGTATTCGATCATAAAGGACGATGGAGAAATGATAGCTCGAATGGTCTAGGATTGAATAACTGAGGATTTTGACAATGCTGCGCACCATAGGGACAGGATTCGGGAGGAGCTAGCAGACATGCGACAACTCCTCAAACGAATTGAGGAAGTACACACAGCGAGAAGCAGCATGGGAATAGGGCCATCAACACCACAAGCAAAGGAAAGAGTGGAAGAAGAAAAACGAGATCCAGTCCATACAATACTGCAGTCGAACGCAACATTCCATATCACACCCAGTATGCTACGCATGGACGCAATAGTGGGGCAGAAAACCTTGAAGGACTTAAGACAAATCTAATTGGTATTTCTGTAGATACCATCCAAGGCTCTACACAAGTTGTAGGTCAGCGTAAACAATGAGGTACAGTCTCGTACACCCAAAGACTTAGTCGAATTGCAGCAAGCAACAGAAAAGCCAGACACACTGGAAATAATATGGGAGCAAGCTATGTTCGAGACCCAAGAGGAAAAGGAGTGCATGAAAGGATTGGAGTAGAAAGTGGCAGGAACTTACGAGAATATTCCAAAGGCCACACAGGTGGATGAAATCATAGTAGAAGAAAATATTGATCAAATTGCGCATGCAATTGATCAATACCAGAAGGAGATCAAGAATATCTGAGAACATCTCACACCCACGACTCCACCAACAGTGAATGAGCAAAGGAAGCAGGAAGCAGTAGAGAAATTCCAGGAGATAGAGTGATAGGTTAGCATAGCAGTTGACTTGTTCGAGAATGCAACACATCTTTGGAAAAAGATAGAGGAGGATCAAAAAGTCCAGAAGTGGGACAAGGAAGAAGAGAGAATAAGAGCAACTATCTAGGACCTGAAGCAGAGGCAGAAGACAATTTCCATTAAGGAGTGCGTCAAAGGGGCGTAGGACATGAAGAAGTTGTAGGCATAAATAACCATTGTGCAGACATAGAAGAAGGAGCGTCAGGCTTAAATGGAACTGTTTCAAGAGCGGGTCGCAGAAGTCCTGGAACAGGCAGAGGAAGCCAAGAAACAAATAGCACAGACCCAGACAGAGTGCGCAGAATGGATCAGTGACGAAATTGCAGTCCAAATAGTGGACACACTCAATGAGAAGACCGCACAGGAAGAAACACAGGTAGCAGACCTCAAAGAAAAGTTCTAGGTGGTCACCAGGGATATCAAAGAATTTTGTTAGGTGGCTCGAAACGAGCCACATGTCAGTGTTGGGGGTCTGTTGGAGGCAGGCCAAAGGGAAAAAGAAAGGCGATTTTGGGAAAGAAATCATGCACGAGGAAAGAGACAACTGGAAGGAAGAAAAACACGTGCGCATGCAGGGAAGACCTAACAATGTAAGGGTTAGGGTTTTTGCAGCATATTGTAATGGATGAAGAGCCAAAAACATATAAATATAGATACCGAGGTATCATAGGGGAGTTCAGAGTATTATCGAGTTTAGCTAGTTATCTATGAGTTGTTGCGATATGTAATATTTTTCTATATGACCCAATTTTGTAAGATGTTGAGCTAGAGAGGGTTGGGGAGGGTATATCTTGAGGGTTAGATCATAGGCTGAGGATCCTAGTGTGATCTAGTTCGCCTCATATAGATCTTACCCAACTGGGAAGAATTGTAAGCATGCAGCACCAGAGTAACAAAGAAACTATAATAAAAGAGCTCAGAGCCAAATATTTGTGGACGTAGCCCAGGAGGGGGTGAACCACGATAACATCTGTGTTATGTGATGAATGCATTCATTTCTTTGTTGTCTTAAGTAGTTATTGTTATGCTTAATGAATGAGTTGTTATATTTCCTTCTTATTCGCAAATGATGTTATATTGTGGTTACAAGTTATAATAGAAGTTCAATATATAGTTCTCATATATCACACTCAATCCTAGGCTGTAAACACATGAGTCTTACAAACACCCATTAAATCTATCTCGGGTGAGACTGTGCAGGGCACTCTGTGCACTGCGTTGCCTTCTGGTTTACCAGGAGGGCCGATAGTTTTAGAGGATTTGTTGGAAACCCAAACAGACATGAACCTTGGGTCAATACAAACTTAGACAATATATATGAGAGACGAGACCAATAGGCCTAGTTGAAGACATGTCCTACTTCAACCACACAGTAAGCCATTGGTGTCCACTCTAGCTGAAAGTGTGTACAGGTCTCGTCATATAGTCTACATACCATGGATGACAATAGATGGTAGTGTTGATGTTTGTAGCATCAGATAGATATTTCCACACATGTCTAAGTGTCTAGATGTGTGGAAGTCATCCAAAGCATTCTACATTGAGACTTTACTTTAATTAAAGGAATTATCTTATTAAATTTATTTTATTAGTGATTTGAGTTTTATTTAAAGAAATGATTTAATTGACATTAGTGAATTAAATAATTCCCATAGATCTTAAGTGAGGTGAGAAGTAATCTCAACCATCAATTGATTTGGAGATTAGGGTTGGGTCATAACTCAATCTTATAAAATCAAGGCTAGGGTGAAGGAGGAAGACATATGATACATTAATACATAATAGATAAGGACTTTTTCTCCGAGTGTTGGATCATGAAAGACTATGATTCAAACAGAGATTTGGTAGGTGGAGAAGGAATTCCATATATAGATCTAGGCCAAAGGAAGAGAGATAATATGCATACAATAGAAGGATCGAACGCCACATACAGTGCAAGTATTCTAGTATAGGTTGTGTAAGTTAGCACAAGTTTCATCGTACATGTCACAAAGATAGTGCAAAGTAGTGTGGGTATCAACTTAACATTCATGCTGAAATCGTATAGGATCGTACAACATGTTTGGAAATAGATCAACCAATTGGGTTTTGATGTACTTTGTCTCTTTTCTAATTGGTCCACTTTCCCAGTAAGGGATCCCTTGCAATATTTGAATTTATTTGAATGATAAGCTTAGTTGATGGGAATAATATATTTGTGTATTGTGTTTGATATTTTCATTTCTAGTATTGCTTCCTCTATATTTATTTGAGTTGAATATTCGAGCATTGTATTTTTGTTTTGTGAGTTGCTAATTTGATTCACAATAAGGAAATCACTAGATAACAAGATAACAAGGTACTGGGGTAGGGATTTTCAATATGGTATCGAATAAATTGCTCTAAAAGGAAACCAAATATTAGATCCATAACTAACAAGAAGAAATCGAAGGATAGATTTCAGGGAAACAACCATTCTATAGTCATATCGGTCATTGAGGACAACGCTGTTACCGGTACACAGGTTGCGTAGAACACTGCAAGTATCAACATAAAAGTCACATGGAATAGTGTGAGTATCAACATACAGGTCACGTGATTAGCACAAATAGCATGGAAAAAGGTCGTCTAGGTCAATACAGGGGCAGTTCAAGAAACATGTTATTTCCAGGGTAGTTTATCAAGTTTAAGGGATGGAATCAAAACTACTGAGAGTTGAAGACAGATTGGATGGAGCATCTAAATTCCTATTTTAGAAATCAAGAGTTACTTTGGCATTAAAGGAGTATGACCTTTGGGAGTTAGTGGACAAAGAATTTGTTCCACTGATAAATCCAACAGATTTGGTAACTCATGATAAGAAGGAAATCAAAGAAGAAAGGGTTCTCTTGGATTTAGTGAAGGATAATCTAATTCCTCACCTATCCGAGAAGAAGATGGCCAAAAATATGTTTGATTCCTTAGTAGGTTTATTTCAGAGCACTAACATGAATAGGAAGATGGTCTTAAGAAACAAAATCAGATCGGTGCAAATGTCTATATCTGACAATGTCACCAAATGTTTCATGAGGATCACATAGGTGTGTGATTAACTTACATCCATAGGGGAGAAAATGGAGGATGCGAAGCTCATGAATGTGGAATTGAATGGTCTTCCCAAGTATCGAGAATCATTTGTCAAGGTATTCTGTGCTCGGGAACATCTCCTAGATTTGAAGAGGCTTTGGGATGATTGGATCCAGGAAGAGACTCGGGAGGATTCTAAAGCAAGTAAGTAGGGAGATGAAGAAGAGGAGAACCTGTCCCTTGTTAGTAAGACAAGAAAGGTAAAATAAAAGAGTTCCAAGGGTAACAATGAGGATCCAACCTCACATCCAGGTAGGAAGGACTTGAGTAAAATCAAGTTCTTTGCATGCCTCAAGTATGTGAACTATGCATCATAGTGTCCAGAGAAGAAGGGGAAAGGGAAGACGAAAAAAATAACATAAACAAAGAAACAACTAGATGAGTTTACAACAAAATTTGATAATGAATTCTCAATGCTCTCCTACCTCTCTACTAGAACCAACTCAAGGATTTCTTGGTACTTGGAAAATGGTGTTTCTAATCATATGCCATAAGCATGAGAGCTATTCAACAGTCTAATGAAGGACTCACGGACCCATGTGGAGCTTGGTGATGATGCCAAGTATGAAGTGAAGGGGAAGGGAAATTTTATGTTCCAAATTGAGTCAGGAGTTTTGTTAGAGGCCCAATATGTGCTTTATGTACTAGAATTGGTGAATAACTTGCTCTAAGTTTCAGTTTTGGAGGACATATGTTTTTCTATTACTTTTCAGAGATGGAAAATAATCATATGTTCAGAAGGAGATATCCATAACATAACAATCAACATTGGTGTAAGAGAAGGAAGGTTATATAGGTTGCAGGGAAAGATTGTAAGAGGATCCAAGGGGATATTGGATCATGGATCGATGCCAATGGAAGAGGACAAAGAGTAGGAGGCTCTAAAGGGTGAATAGTTGAAGGATGTGAAAAGTTCATAGACTTCGAGTTTGGGGAGTGTTATAACCCTGAATTGCACCATACATGCATACCTAACATTTGGCCATCTTACTTGCCATTTTTTCCAAGCCATCACTAAGTAACTCTTCTTAAAAACACTATTTGTGAAGACATACGAACCCTACACCACTACTACCTGTGTACACACACTTTCTACACCACTACAGCCTGCGTACGTATGCTAGCTACACCATTACAAGCCGCATATACCCACAAAATTTGCAAAAATTAAAACATTGCAAGGAATTCATTGAGATTATGGGCTATTGGGTAGTTTCCCAATTGATCCACCGCCTATAGCCCATCACCCAACCAAATAACCATCCTTTTGTCATATAAAAGGATGTTTTGGGGTCTTATTCCAAAGAGAAGCATAAGAATAGTGAAACTATGCTCGTTTCACATCCCCTCCTTGCCCCAAATAGTTGCAACCACCTTGTGAGATTTGCATCAGAATTTCCCATTCTTGCCTTTTTCCTGCATCATAAGTCTATGCCATTTCCCTAGAAGAAGTGTGAGAGGAGAAAGATATGTGGAAGTGCAGTTGAATCTTGGTGAAGAGGAGCTCGGACCAGGTTCATGGAGCAGTCCCCAACCTTTGTTGTAAGTAAACATTGTGATATCAATAAAAGAAATACTTTTCCTGTCCTGAAATATGATGTGTCAAATGTTTGTATTCAGTTTATGTTTCATTCTAACATCTAACCCATGATTTATATATGAGATGCATGTTTGTAGTTCTCTGTTTATCTGTTTGTGAATGAAGGTCAGCCTTGGGAGGAGGCTTGTAGTCGGCAGAGCTATCGAACGCGAGAGGATCGACACCGGACGCAGAGTAAAAGGTAAGGTTACCTGATCTTTTCACTTTGTCTTTCATATATGAATGTGGGATATGTTTGGGGTAGTTAGAAATGTAGGATACTTTTAGACAGTTAGATCCGCCTACATGTTGAACCCTCGTGTAGTCCATAGGGGTTTTTTCCTGCTATAGAAGAACTGCCGACCATACTGGGGAGACCTCTAGGGTTTTAGGGGATTTTATGGGTGTTTGATTGGTTTTTACCTTTTGAGTTTCTTTCTGAGTCTACTGAGTCTTTAAAGGATTCTGGTCACCTGTTGGTGCCATACCAGTTCTCCCTTCCCTGTCAGTCTACCTGTGGCCCATAGTGGGTTTGCATGCATACATACACGCCTTTCTTTTAGACAACCCACGTACATACATAGGCTGCTGAAGCATCAGTTGCATGACTGTGTCAAGATTTGTTTTTTTAAGAAGATGCAGTCAACATCTTCCCTGATTGAAGTATTACTTCTCAGGGTCTCTTGATTAATTACAATGTCTCTATTTTTACAGTCAAATCCTGGGTTAGATGTCAGTTTTCTTATCTTTTTTTTGATTTCTTGTGTTTACTTCAAAAGGGTTTTAGGTGAGTATTTGAGTTTTGATCAACCTTTTTGGTGTGTTTAGTGACTCCCTACGATCCGCAGTGGGCTTGCGGTCAGTTCCAGTCTTGTCTTGTATTTCTTTCCCCCCTTTCATTTTCTTTAAAGAAAAGAGAAAAAAATATTTATTTCAAGTTTTTCCTGTTTAAAGCATTTCCAAAAAAGAAAAAGAAATTAGCATAGTGTTGTGTTTTCTTCTCATCTTAAAATCATTTCAAAAGAAAAACAAGAAAGATAATCCTTCTTTTCTAGTGTTCTTATAAGTTTCTTTTTTCGCAAGAATCTTCACAACATCAGTTGCACTGCCACACCTTTTTGAGTAAATAAAGCTACTAAAAAGAACACATACTCTAAAATTAACTAGAATTTATGTTTGTAGGGTCAATCAACTAGTTTAGGGTTAGGGCCTTGAATTAGGTTGGAGAGGAAACTCTTCAAGGCCCTTAAATCAAACATTGGAGTCTGAGTTAGGGAGTGTTAAAGTCTAGTGTCGTGAAGGTTATCTGGGACCCCCCTCTAACACATGGGCTAAACATGAGGTCGCATTCGAAAAGGTGGTAGAGATAACCCCTCCAAAGCCAAACCAAGCATAGTGGGGAGCACATATTGAAGACTTGTCTTGGGATACTATCGGTTTCATTTGCCTTCGGAGCTTCGTGGACCCCGAATCCGTTCAGGATCCTTAGTTGTCTTCCAGACCACTTGATTTCGATACCCTTGGTAGGTTTCGAGATTTTTACCCTACTCATTGCGGTCCACCCGACTTTCGACTGTACCCGCCTGGTGACTGTTCGCGAGCTGGTAACTTAGTTTCCTTTATTCTAGGGACTTATACAGGTGACTGCGGGGGTATACCGCATTACCTAGCACAAACATTGGGCCACGCTTTGCAGAGTATACTCGGAGGGTGCTTTCTTGTTCGAGTTGCACTTGAACTGGTAATTTTCTCTAGTGTTGGCTGGTGTAACTGTTCTTCCAACTAGATAGTGATATGCTTGATTTTCCTTTAGGAACTTTTAGTGTGTGCTCTGTGCTCCCTAGTTTTCCATAGTGATTTAGTCATTCATTTCTTGGGGTCTTTGAACTAAGGTGGTATACCGCCCACTCCACTAGTCATGAGGACTTTTTCGTCTTTCTCTTAGAAATGTGGAGCTGCCTCTCCATAGGCATTGTGTTTATAACACTGGTTCATTGGAATCAGTGTGTGGGACTTTTATGGATTTGAATGATTTTGCAAGGGGAGAACCTATGAATAAGATCTTCATGGCTAAAGTTCACGATGATACCAACCAAGGAACCCCTTCGCAAGGGGATTCTTATGCTTTTCCTTTCTTTGGAAATGTTGGTATCCCTTTGATAGCCACTTTGTACATTCCTGGGTTGAATGTGGGACTACTGGTTTGGTTGGGTACTGTTCCAAATGTGCCAAATTCTCTTGACCCTTATCATTTAAGAACTTTATGTCATGGGCACCATGTTGATGTTCCTTCATCAACAAAGTCTTGACCTTCTCCTTATCCCGCCTCTGGTAAAAGTACCGTACTAGTAACTAGAAGTCTAAACAAAGTAGAAAGAGGAAGAATAGGAAAAAGAAATCACCAACCTCTGCGAGTCATGTTGGAGATAGGTCGTCAACCTATGCAAGTCATGTTGAAAACCAACACCCAGTCTCTGCAAGTCATGCTGGGGGCAAGCACCCACCCTCTGCAAGTCATGCTGGGTGAAAAAGTCCAGTCATTGCTAGTCATACTAGTAATAGGTCTGTAGCCTCTACAAGTCATGTTATCGACCCCTCACCAACCTCTGCAAGTCATGTTGGAGATGCCCAACTAGCCACTACTAGTCATGTTGGGGGAATTGTTTCTGTTGAGAAACCTAGATGGATATGACGTAAGCCTAAGTTCCCTTGTAAGATTTGCAAGGGAGATCACCTTACTCATATGTGCCTTGGCATTCCAGAGGTACATAGATTATGGTCCCTATCTACAAGCTCTTCTGATTCTGAGTCTTCTGGGTTTTCCTCACAGCCTATTCATCCAGTGGTCACACCGATGTAGTCCTCGACTCATCCCACTCTTCTCTCAGAGAGTGTCAAGTATACCAATGTGGTCGCACTAAAGCAGTCTTCGGCTGATCCCACTCCTCGTTTGGCGGGTGATGTGCCTATAGACCATGTTGTCTCACATCCTATTCAGCCAATGGTTGAGAAAGTGGTCACGTTGATGCAGTCTTCGGCTAATCCCACTCTTCTCTTGGAGAGTGTCGAGTCTACCAAAATGGTCATGCCAATGCAATATTCATCTGATGCCACTCTTCTCTTAGAGAGTGATGTGTCTACCGACTATGTTTTAGCATTTCCAGTTCAATACTTTTAGAACAAGGGGGAATTCTTCTGATTTCGAGTAAACCCCCTCCAAGCCCTAGGATGGTTTCCTTTGATTGGAATGACCTTGTTGAGTTTCATCTTCCTTCTTCCGCACCCTTTCAAATAAGGGATAAAGGAGCCTTTGCAAGTATTTTATCCTCCTCAGTTTGGAAAGTATTGGGATCTCCCGATCTTGTGTCTTCTTTTCATGAGTTGTTGGCTTTTGATAGACGTCCTAGTGAATATTTGGGGATTCTTCCTCAGTTGCCTATCTCATTAGGTGAGAAGAATGTCCTTGTCGATGTTATAGTGGTGCAAGTCCCGTTAGATTTTAATATGCTTCTCGGGCATGATTATATATATGCTATCAACGCTGTGGTGTCTACGCTCTTATGGGTGATGCATTTCCCTCATAATGGAAGCATTGTCACTATCAACCAACCGACATCTAATAATCACCATCCTAATTCAATGTTAGTTCAAGCTGCCCCTTTATATGTTCCTAGTGTTCGTGTAGACTCTAACTTGTCATGGGTTAATTATGTGGCCTCTTATCCTCGATGTTCAATTGCTTCTGAGAAGGAACCTGTGCAATCATGTTTTCCTTCTCGATACTTGGTCTCAACAATTGATCCATTGGTTTATCCAATGGGGGCATGGGAGTGCTTTCTTCCCCCTCTTGGTCCAAGTGATATTGAGTCTCCTTCTGAGTCTAATCTCGTTGTTTATAGATCCTCAATCCCTCATGCTTGTGATTCTTCGTTGATAGACTCTGCCAGTCCTGGCCAGAGCCTCCATCGTCATATGGAATATGGTCAGTTTACTTCACCCTTTAGGACTTTCGACCCTCATTTGCATGATTTCTTAGATTTTGGATTGCCTTCAGATGAGGCTATCCTTGAAGCCATGACTACGATTTCTATATCGTGGGAGGACTTACATCATGGTTTGTGTTTTCTTCCCTTTTGGGAGACTTTCCAATTTGACTATCGAAGAGACTCTTGGTCTAAGCCTAGCAGTGGGCTTTACCTGAACCATTTTTATACATGATTCATAGCCCCCTGGAGTCGTCTTTAAGCCCTTTTCAGACTCTCTAAAAATGAAAATATTGCCAAGCGATATTGTTTTCCTTCATGCTTGCCAAACTAAAATTTGAAAGCACGTTTGTCCGGCGGTAGTTTACCTATTTTTCAATCTGGATGGTCAATTTTATGAAAAAATGTATACTCTGGGAACTCCAGTTCACTAGAAGAGTATTCTCAGGTATAATTTTAACCCGTTTTTGGGCCCGAGGGACTAAATTTATGAAAAAAGGAACCCCCACGGAGTCCATAGTTAAGCTCTTTTCAGACTCCCTAAAATTCAAAAGATTTCTGAGTGACCTTGTTCCTTCACACTCATTAATTTGTCTAGAAGAACATATTATATAGAGTCCATAGTTAAGATCTTTTCAGACTCCTTAAAATTGAAAAGATCTTCGAGTGACCTTGTTCCTTCAAACTCGTTAAAATGGTCCAGAAAAACATCCCCCACAAAGTCCATAGTTAAACTCTTTTTAGACTCCTAAAAATTGAAAAGATCACCGAGTGACCTTGTTCCTTCACACTCGTTAAATTGGTCCAGAAGAACATCCTCTACAGAGTCCATAGTTAATCTCTTTTCAAACTCCTTAAAATTGAAAAGATTTCCAAGTGACCTTGTTCCTTCACACTCACTAAAATGTTCCAGAAGAACACACCATATGGAGTCCATAGTTAAGCACTTTTCAGAATCCTTAAAATTGAGAAGATGGTTGAGTGATCTTGTCTGTGTCACACTCGTTAAAATGGTTCTAAATATACGTATTTTTGGTGCTATTTTATCCCTTTTTCAAACCGACTAGACTACCTTAGAAAAAGGTACCCCAACGGAGTCTTATTTTATGTTTTTTAGACTCTCTAAATGTGAAAAAACCACCAAGCTTACCTTCTCTAGGCTCGTGAAAAATACATTGAAGGGGGTTTCATCGTGTCTTGCTAATCTCATTTGAATATCTATGTATTTGGCCTAATGCCGACTCCATGTTTCTCTCAACTGAACCTTTGAAGCATGCCTTATACACAAGCCTTGTAGAAATTTTCCTCTGTGACTTGACACCCCGATCCATGGAGGAATTTTCCCTGAGTATCCTTTCCCTGCACATGTCTCCTTGCTATGAGCATTAGTATGTTCCTTGTGCTTGGAACTAGTATGATTTAGACACTCATTCCTCCTTTGTAACATAGCATTATTTTATTCTTTTTCAAGCTCTTTAAAAATATTGAAAAAGACAAAAAAATAAAAAATACCCCAAAAATACCCCAAAAAGCTCTTTTTCAAGTTCTCTGCCTGATCACCAGGATCCTCTTGTCTATTCCCTTACAAGACATTGAAGACCTCTGGGTAGTGAAGTCGTACACTCACATTAAACTCCTACCTAAGTTTGAAGATCTTGACGTTGTTGCTTGAGCTCTGAAGGCCTCATCTCCAACCATTAGGCGTCATTGGCTTCTTGAAGATGGATACTATACATGTATATCTTTGATTTTGAGATGTAGATCCATTGTGTATTTCTCACGGATACACTTTATATAGTTATATGGCATGGATATGTCATGTATTTGATTGGAAGACATGATTTATTTCATCCCGAGCATGGGTATGCCCGCCTCAGTGAGACAATTGTTATTTTTGCATATGGCACCTCCCGATCTCTGGTCCCGGGCTCACTCGCTCCATACATTAGTGATGATTTTGTAATGTATTTCAGACATCAGATGCTATTTTGACCTCACACATTAGGGGGCATCTATTATAACCCTAAATTGCACCATACATGCATACCTGTCATTTGGCCCTCTTACTTGCCATGTTTTGCAAGCCATCACTGAGAAACTCTTCTTAAAAACACTATTTTTGAAGATGTACGTGCCCTGAACCATTGCTTCCCACATACACATGCTTTCTGCACTACTATATCCCACATACGTATCCTAGATGCACCATTACAACCCCCGTATACCCACAAAAGTCGAAAAAATTAAAAAGTTGCAAGGAATTCGTTAAGGTTACGGGATATTGGGTAGTTTCCTAACTGATCCACTGCCTATATCCTGTCACCCAACCAAATAACCATCCTTTTGTCATATAAAAGGAGGTTTTGGGGTCTCATTACAAATAGAAGCATAAGAACTGTGAAACTCTTCCTGTTTCACATCCCCTCCTTGCCCCAAATAGTTGCAATCACCTTGTGAGATTTGCATCAGAATTTCCCATTCTTTCCTTTTTCCTCCATCATAAGCCTATGCCATTTCTCTAGAATAAGTGTGAGAGGAGAAATATACATGCAAGTGCATTTGGAGCTTGGTGAAGAGGAGCCCAGACCAGGTTCATGGAGCAGTTGTTGACCTTTGTTGTAAGTAAACATTGTGATATCAATAAAATAAATACTTTTCCTGTCCTGAAATATGATGTGTCAAATGTTTGTATTCAATTTATGTTTCATTATAACATCTAACCCATAATTTATATATGAGATACATGTTTTTAGTTCTTTGTTTATCTGTTTGTGAATGCAGGTGAGCCTTGGGAGGAGGCTTGCAGTTAGCAGAGCTATCAAATGTGAGAGGATCGACACCGAACACAGCGTAAAAGGCAAAGTTACCTTATCTTTTCAATTTGTCTTTCATATATGAATGTGGGACATGTTTGGGGTAGTTATAAAGGTAGGATAATTTTAGATGGTTAGATCTGCCTACAAGTTGAACCCTAGTGTATTCCATAGGGGGGTTTTCCCGCTATAGCAGGGAGTCAACCTTCATAGGGTAAGAGGGAGTCACGAGGGAGTTATCCCCTTCCAGTCCTGTCAAGAGGTTGATTTGGTACGAGATGAAATTGATGGATGATCAAGAGAAGGAGGATCCTGGGAGAAAATTGAGGGAGATCAAGTCTTTGGCGAAGTTTCCAAACTTTGTGGCATTGATATCTAGCATCACCGACTCTATGAATTCCTGTATTCATGGAGAACCTAACCGACAGGGTTCGTGGGATGTCAATGAGAAGTAGTGAATCAAAGTTCACTTGTTTCTTGCCTACCCAGATTATCCATGAAGAACATTGAAGCTGCTAGAGTTAATGTTGGAGATGCTTCCTCAATATGAGAAACTCGAAATCAAAAGAAACATGTCAATGTTTCCTTAATGACTTGTGTACTTGAAACTGTTGATCCTATTTCCTACTTAGATGTTGAAGGATTATATGAATGGGAGAAAAATGTGCAGACAAAAATTGATTCTTTGTCAAAGAATCACACTCGGGACTTAGTTCCCCGACCACAAGAATAGAACATTGTGAAGTGTTAATGGGTTTACAGGACCAAATTTACCTTTGAAAGTGTTGTTCAACAACATATAGCATGACTAGTTGTGAAGGGATTTTCTAAACAAGAAGGCATCAAATACATTGAAACCTTTTCCCCTGTTACAAAGATGAACTTTGTTCAACTAATTCTTTCCCTGTCTACTCATTTTGGATGGAAAATCCATTATATGGATGTGAAGAGTGCATTTATTCATGGAGATCTATCTAAATAATTTTTCACGGAAAAACCACCTAGTTTAGTGACAAATTGTAATTTGGTTTGTCAACTCAAGAATTCACTTTATGGTTTGAAGAAAGCTCCATGAGATTGGTATCTTAAGATCAACAATTTCTTTCTTCGACTTGGTTTAAAACATTGTGAATCTGATCACAACTTGTATGTACTCCATACCAATGGAGACACCTTGATTTTTTCTATATATGTAGATGACTTACTCATTACTGGAAATCATAATGATCTCATCCTTATATTGAATAAACAACTTGCTAACTCCTTTGACATGACAAATATTGGTACTTTGAATTATTTTTTGGGTCTTTAGGTATTAACACTATGTGATAGATTTTTCCTTTCTGAGTCTAAATATGTGATGGATCTATTGACATGTTTTAACATGGATGATTGAAATCCTTGTGCTTCTCCTTTTCAATTTTGAGTAAATATTGCCAAAACTTGTCAAACACCCATAGTCGATGCTACACTTTATTGACAACTAGCCAACAATATTATTTATCTTACTCATAGTTGAACTAGCATTTCCTTTCTTATTAGTGTGGTTTCTTGATTTATGCAAGACCCTAAAGAAAGCCACAAGAAATCAATCAAATGAATTGTCTTCTATCTCAAGGTAACCACTCATTTTGGTATCAAATATTGTTGAAGTTAATATTCACTAGTTGAATTTTATGACTTCGATTGGGATGGCGATAATGATGATTGTAATTCCAGTTATGGCTATGTGTTTCACTTTAGCATCATAATGTTGGTGTGAGCATGAAATAAACATAAGGTAGTCGCTTTGTTGACTACAAAAGCAGAATAATGTGGCACCATTCAAGCAGGTACTGAAGTAGTATGAATCCATGAACTTTTGGGAGAACTTGGCCTTCCTATTTAGACCTTGAATACAATCTACTGTGATAACTATAGTGCTATAAAAGTTTTTGAAAATCCTATTTTCCATAGTAATATGAAGCATGTTGAGATCCATGCTCACTACTTAAGACAATTAGTTCATGAAAATGTTGTCTCTCTTGAATATTACAGAACAAATGATCATGTTTATGATATCTTCACCAAACCTTTAGATGAATCTATATTTATCATTCTCTATATGATGTTTGGGCTTCAGACAACTACAATTATGGTGGGTGTCACAATGGTGTATTTTCATCTCTTGAATCTCCAAAGAAGTGTGTTGATGGGGGGGTGTTAGAACATCAAGCATTGATGGCTCATCACAGATCTCCTGGGTTCATTCGGTTGAGAAGTAGACCTACATTCTGATACAATCATTCGAGATATTGACCAAAACACTACATTATTCGGTCAAGTGGTTGACCGTCGGTTGTATATTCAACCAATAGTCAATGATAGTCGGGCGGTGGATCAACTAGCCCAACAATCGAATACGAGTTGGAGGCATAGGCGGTCGAGTCAAGCATCCTTGTTGAGTTGACTTGACAACGTGGATTTGGTTGAGTCAACTCTAACAACCGATGGTTTCATGTGGACAAGATATTTCATATTATATGGAGTTTAATTATATTTTGAGGCTATAAATAGTAGAACCCTTGGGTCATTATCAAGTAAGCAATCATGTTGATCAAGCGATCGAGATAATATCATGTGGAGATATCAAGGTCCAATATGCACTGTGATGTTCTAATCACAATGCTCTTTTCTTAAGTGTTGTAAAGATGTCTTTAGACACCACCTCTATTTTCAAATTTTTTGTTCCTCTTTGATTATCTATAGTAATTTGTTTTCTATTTCATGTCATGTTCCACCTTATTCCCCAACATCCCCTTCAAAATAAAAAGGCTGATAAGGAAGAAAACTAAAAGATTCTTTGGAAGAGGTTGCATCCTCACCTTATTCAATATGTATAGTATGAAAATATTGTACTTTATCAAAATTTGGCCATGTAGAACAAGGTTGAAAAGGATCCTAGATAGTGTCCTTCACAACACAACCATAAAAAAGATCAAGGTACAAAGAAAATAAAGTAGAAGATGTAAGAGAATGAAATTCCTCTCTAGAAATATAATTTTTTTTAATATGAGTCTCTTTGAATGGCATCTCTTCTTGATTAAGAAAATTCATGATTGGTTTTGATTGTGAATTGGTAGGCTCCATGCTAGGAATTGTTTCACAATCAAAACCTTATTCCTTAACACTATTCGTCTCTTCTAAGCAAGTTGTAAATTGTTGTACTGTAAATGGTATGCATTGTGAGAGATTTTTTTTAATATGAGTCTCTTTGAATGGTATCTCTTCTTGCTTAAGCAGATTCATGATTGGTTTTGATTGTGAATTAGTAGGCTCCATGCTAGGAATTGTTTCACAATCAAAACCTTCTTCCTTAACACTATTCTCCTCTTCTAAGAAAGTTGTAAATTTTTGTACTGAAAATGGTATGCATTGTGTGTTTACTTCTTCTCCTTGAGTTAATTGATGAACATGGTTATTTTTCTCCTTTAAAACTTGAAAACCTAAAATATCTTCTGAAACATACTCATGGTTAGGAGATAGGATCAAATAACAACAATTTTTCAGAATAAGAAGGATCAATAAATAATTTGGTAACTCTAGGAAAACCTTATTGATATTGCTTAGTTGAACCATGAGAGGTTATACTAGTACAACAACTAAGATCAATAGGAATTAATTCCAATTTCCTTATTTCTAAAGGAGGTGTCATGTTTTCTGTGTTCAATTTTTCTTTCCCAATTGACCGATAAGATTTCTTGTATTGCTCCACTGAAAAATATGAAAAAAAACATTATCTAAGACACATTGGTGTTTATAGTTATTAGGTAAAGATAAGAGAAAATAAAAAGAATTTTGAGAACAAGAGGGTTCAAGAATGGTCTTGAGGAGACAATTAGAAAGATGGTTTAACGTGGTGATCCCAAGAAGTTCTTCTTAAATATCTTCAGTCAAACTAAGATAAGAGTGTTCCAAACCACAATCATGAACACATAAGTTAGAATCAATCTGATCCATTACCGAGGTAACTGTCCTATTTTTAGAAACATGACAACTTTCTTCATCTTTATCCATAGTTTCATCCTTCATTTACTATGATGGAAAAGATAAAATAGGACAATGAAAACCTAACATAACCATTGGTGTAAATCAAAGTGTCTCATTATCAGTAAGAGATCCTTCTTCTGTGTCTGCTACAAAATATCTAAACTCAAATTTACTACACATGGGGGTTCATTTTCATCACTAGGAATGACCAGGGGAATGAAATGGTGGGAGGATACATATGATTCTTTCGAAAAAAATATTTTATCTCTGATATATATCCTCCATAATGAATAAATATCCAAACATACTACTGTGAGACACACAAAAACCGACTAAAACTCTTGATTTTTAGTGGGTATCCCTCCTATCAAAAATTTTCAAGGTACTACTCTTTACTTGCCTTACTAGTTATTCACTTATGAGATCAAGGTTTTTACATAATATCTGAAGTTGATTTTATAAAAATTTCATAGTGATTACATGGATCTATCATATACGATCCTTCCTTATGTACTCACAAGCCTTAAATATTTTTGGGAACAAAATTGTCCATAACGATAAGATCCAAAATCTTATACATATGACCTTGATTAGATATCATCAGTACTTTCCTTCTGACACTACCTTGATTCATATATCTAATTGTTATGACGACGATCCCTTTACAACATCGTCATCGAGAAATTGTGATGGGAACATGCCCCTCAATATTTGTCTCCTACAAGTCGACGATGATACCATTTCAATAAACCATATCACTGTGAAATGTCAACAAAGGATTAGTCCTCAAATTCACATGGGATAAAATGCTTTGTCACATATTAGCTAGGCCCCAACCCCTCCTTTGCATTATAATACAATCTAAATATGACTACCATTGGTCATCAGGTGCATACGTGGCGGTCTCTTAATGGCTTATCCTATTCAACAAAACCTTTTTCGTCGCCGGGAGGTGTCACATGAATGCTTTCTATTCTCCATCTGAGAAAAAATGAAGACTATATGTCTCTGGGCTCATCATTAGAGATATAAATCCGATATGATTCAATGGTTTATATTAGTCTATGACGTGACAAGGAAATTAAGGCCTTTAAAAGGTTAACCTTCTCCTTCAACACTATAACAATAAAACCTTCTTGAATACATTTCCATGAAAATAAAAGGGAGATATTTAACATTAATTCCATAAATAATCACAACTCAAAATATTATAAACTCATCACCCACCTTTCCCCCTTTAACACTCATGTGATGTCCCCAACCACCCAACAGGTCGGACAATGCCACAATGGAAACAACTTTATGCTTTGATACCATTTTGTAACACCCCCGACCACCCAGACCGGGCCATGATACTCCAAATAATGCTTCAATACACACACACATTGTCACACACACACACACACACACACACACACACACATATGATGAAATTTTAAACAGAAACAACATTTTTTTCATACACATATCCATGCGGAAGTGATAATAATACATACATGCAATAAACATAGACAATTTTGATAACATTATAACACATGTACATGATGCACATCATACAAAGAACAAAGATTTGGTACTTATATTTTAATAGATGACCACCAACTGTGTGCAAACCTTCCACGAACCTCTCCCAACCTTAGACCATGCTTCTCATCACGCTTAATAATGGGTCACCCCAGAGTTGGGACTAAAATCCACCCAGGGCAAAGGGATCCTAGAGCTAGGCTGAGGCTATGGGAAACTGCACTGTGCAATTGGAAGAATTCTCTCCAAGGAGCCTACTTACACTGATCCAGGTGGATATCAATGGCCATCCACCTTTTCCAACTGGCTCAAAACAGGTTTCTGGCAATTTTGGTAATTTACTAATTTTAGCAGGTTTTAACTTCTGGGGCCATTTTGGGGCACTAAACGATGTTTTTTTTGGGAAAATAGTATTGTAATATGTAAGTTCTTTTGATATTGCACCTAAAATGAATCTCCTCTATGATACCTTTTCAACGGGCTATCATACGCCTAAAACGGAGATCGTATGCAAAAGTTACGACCCCAGGAAGTTGATGTACTGACTTACCCAAACGAGGCCCACATGACTTTTGGCGCTTCATCTCCTAGGGTTAGGTTTTTGGATGTCTAGGGTTTTTGGCATTCCTATTTATTGTAAAAAGTCTTTCAGAGCCTCATGGTAATCATCTTCTTGAGAATGCGAGTAGCCATCACATCTCTTCTTAGAGATAAGATGCCACCATTCTAGTGAGTCTTTCACTCTATATTTTTATAGTCTCTATACATTTCTTTCATTAATAGAAATCATGTATTACTGTATATCCGTGTTTATGGTTGCATCTCTGATACATTTATGTTATATTATTGAATATATGCAGTATCTTTGTGCATTTCTTTATTATATCTCCGCTCTCATTTCGTGCTAAAAATAATCCGGATCATACATCCACTGCTCACGGACTCTCGATCCCCACATGCATTTCCCACGCTGGGAATATGCACCTTCATTATTCCATAGTACATAAACTTCTCCACTTCCCTTCTAGTGATTCAACAACATGCCGAATCAATAATTCTCAGAGTTCCGTAGCTGGTGCTTGACTCCCTCTAGGAGAAATCACTTCCCCAAAAAACTCTCTCACCTGGAGAGAGTTGCTCACAGGCCTGGAAAACTGCTTCTTCATCCATGGGCCTGAAAACCCGCCTCTTCAACCATGGGCCTGACAACTCACCTCTTCAATCCACAACAACCAAAATCGGGTAAGGCAAAAGGGACGACTCAACAAATTATAGAGGTTCACAAAGGCAGAAATGACTCTGGCTGCGTACTTGTTCAATGCATATGTCAACTACACAAGGTATGTCCAAAATGTCGAGGATGAAATTGTGGGAAACTAAATGGCCAGACTGGTCAAAATGCTGAGAGTGAACAAGGAAAAATTGTGAGAATGGTCAGTATGCAGAATCGTGAGAGAGATGCAATGGTGAGAGAGAACTCCTTAAGAAAGTGGCTAGAATGGTTCGTCCCCACTAACAACGATGGAAATTCCCACATAAAACTACATGCATTCTGGGTGACACTTGGCTCTCCAGGAGCATGCTTCTCTCCAATTGGAGTTTGTTCCTCTCCCCAAAGGAACTTAAGATAACTGGGTTTATTTCCCAACTTTAGTATTTTCTTAGGAATACATTATAATATTCCCTTGGGTTAAGCCATCAATATTATTCCCTCTTTCCTAGCCTCTCAACCCTAGTCCTTTCCCTACCCATTGGAGCTTAGTCCCCCATAACTCTTTCTTCATGGTCGGTCTACATGCAACAATGTATTTTATTAATAATCTGCACAATTACATATACAAAATCAGGCCCACTGGCCTTAGCATCTAGGCTCTCCAGCCTAATAAACACATAAGCCTACCAACTTATATTTTCTTGGCTCACCAGCCTACAAACATCATTACATTACATAGGGGCTTGACCTTAGGGTGTTACAATGCCCTCCCCTTATTTTTTCACTATCCTCAGTGCAACTCATTTACATAATATCATCAAGACTTTCAAAATATTAAAAAAGATGTGGGTATTCTGCCTGCATAACATTTTCATGCTCCCATGTTGCGTCCTTAGGACTGTACCAGGTCCATTAGACCTTTACAAGCCCTATGGTTCGATTCCAGAGCTGTTTGATTTTCCGGTCCAGAATGCATACTAGATGCACTTGAAAAGCGTTTTCTTGCTCCACCTGAATCACATTCCAATCAATAACATGATTAGCATCAGGTATATATTTCTTAAGCAATGACACATGAAATACATTATGTATAGACATAGATGCAGGAATGCAAGAATATAATCTACTGAACCAATCCTCTCTAGGATTTCAAATGACCCACAATATCTGGATGCCAACTTGGAACAATTTCCCAACTTCAGGGAACTTATGTTGGCTTTGACTTTGAAGAAAACATGATCACACACTTTAAATTCCCTGTGAGTTCTGTTCTTGTCAGAATAATTTTTCTTCCTGTGTTGGGCAACCTTCAAATTCTGTTTAATCTTCAGCATTTTCTCTTCCATTTCCTTGAGAAACTCTGGCCCAACCACTACCCTATCATCTAGGTTGTCCTAACTTACCGGGGTGTTTCACTTTATTCCATAAAGTGCCTCAAACAAACTCATCTTCAGTGATGATTGATACCCATTATTGTAGAAAAATTCTACCAAGTGTAGATAATATTCCCATTTAAATGGTTTTTCCATCACATACATCCTTAGCATATCCTCTATCACTTGGTTCACCCTTTATTTTTTCCCATCAGACTTAGGATAATAGGTTGTGCTGAAGTTCAAATTTGTTCCGAACCCTTTAAATAATCCTCTCCAAAAATTTAAGGCAAAATTTGGGTCTCTGTCAACACAATTGTCTTGGGAATGCCATGCAATCATGCTACTTCCCTCATATAAATATCAACACCATTGGTTTCCTTGTGAGTAACCTTCATAGGAATGAAATGTGTAGATTTAGTAATATTTTCCACCACCACCATGATTGCATCATGTTGCTTGCTTGTTCTGGGAAATCCTGTGATGAAATCCATTGTCACCACTTCCCACTTCCACTGAGGACTGGGTAATGGTTGCAACAACTCAACTGGGTGTCTATGCTCAGCCTTCACCCTTTAAAACTACAAGCATTTAGCTATGTATTCAATAATATCCCCCTTCATGCCTGGCCAATAATATTGGCTCTTGACTGCTGAAACTGTTTTCTGATATCCTAGGTGTCCTGCATAAGGCACATTATGCATCTCTTTTAAAATATCACTCCTCAATTGCGGAGAATTTGGTATATAAAATCTGTTTTTGTTCAAGAGAATTCCATCAATTACCAATTCATAATATTCATCTTTATGTTGCATTTTACCTTGCTACAATTTAGTTATCAATTCAATGTAGTGAAAATCAACTTTTGTAGCCTTAGAAATTTTGCCTTTAAGATCTGTCTGATACATGATAATGGTTGTAGCATGAAATTCATGCACTCTCCTTCTGAGTGCATCAACCACTTTGTTCTCCTTTCCTTTGATGTGCTTGATATCAAATTTATACTCACAGAGGAATTCCAACCATCTACTCTACCTAGCATTCAAAGTAGGCTCATCAAACAAACATTTCAGACTGTTATGGTCTTTCCTTAGCTCAAACCTCTTTCCCATGAGGTAGTTCCTCCACTTCTTCAAAGTGTTCACTATGGTTTCCAACTCCAAATCATGAGTGGAATAGAGCCTTTCATGCTCTTTCAATTTTCTGGACTCCAAACATATCACAAATCCATTATGACTAAGGACTCCACCAAGTCCTTGTTTGCACGCATATGTGCAAACCAAAAAATATTTATCTAGATCTGGAATGTTTAGAATTGGAGAACTGGTTAAGAACTGCTTAAATTGTTGGAAGCTCTTTTCACATTCTTCTGTCCATTGAAACTTCTTCCCCTTCCTTTGCAAGGAAGTGATGTGGTGAGCTATTCTTGAAAATCCTGCAATGAACCTTCTGTACTAACCATCTAGACCCATGAAGGATTTGACTTCTGTTACATTCTTAGGTGCTGTCCACCCTTTAATGGCCTCATTATTTTCAGGTTCCATTGTTATCCCTTCTTCAGATATGACATGCCCCAAATAGTGAATTTTGTTTTAATAAAATGAGCACTTGCTCAATTTGGCATACAACTGATGTTCTCTTAGCACTTGCAACACCATACTCAAATGATGCCCATGATCTTCTTCCGACTTGGAATATTCAAGAATTTCATCTAGAAAAAAATGATAAACTTTTCTAAATATTCTCGGAAAACACCATTCATTAAGAACATAAAAACAACTGGTGCATTTGATAACCCAAATGGCACCACTGTGAACTCATAATGACCGTACCTTGTCCTGAAGGCGGTCTTGCTGACATCTTCATCTCTGATCCTTACTTGATGATATCCTAACTTGAGATCAATCTTTGAGAATATCTTTGCATCCTTCAACTGATCAAAGAGATCATCGATCCATGGCAAAGGATACTTGTTCTTTATAGTCACTTTTTTCAACTGTCTGAAATCGATGCACAATCTCAATGTCCTATATTTCTTCTTCTCGAAGAAGACTAAGGAATCCCAAGGTGACAGACTTGGGCGTATATGCCCCTTCTTCAGAAGATCTTCAAGCTACATTTGCAACTCCTTCAACTATGGTGTACTCATTTGTTAAGGAGTCTTTGATACAGGAGCTACTCCAGGCATCAAATTTATAGAGAAATCAATATCTCTCTTTGGGGGTAGTTCTGGTATATCCTTGAACACATATTCAAAATCTCCCAGGACTGCATGATCCTCCAGATTTGGCAGCTTATCCTTAGATGCTTCCTTCATATGGGATGAAAATATTTAAGAGCCCTTCCTGTAACACTTCTTCAGTTACATTGCTGAGATTTCCCGGATAGTAACTGCCCTAGGATTTTCTTGGACTATTCTCCGATTTCCTTCCTCATCCAAGCAAGTGAATGCCTTATTATGGAAGTCTAATATGACATGGTGTTGGTCCAACCAATCCATAACAATTAGGTAATTGTATGATCCCAACGACAAGATGTTCAAATATGCCTTGTTACACAATCCATTCATGCCCATTGGACATGATTTAACCAACTCAACAAATTTCCTCTTGGCTCCTGTAGCTAGCTACACCAGCCAAGATTTCCCATGCTTGCTTCTTGGTAAAAGAAATATTTCCACAGCCTTAGGATCTATATAGTTATGTCTATCCCCCGAATCAATTAAAATAGTAAAGGAATGGTTATTGATAATATATTCAACTTTAATCATGTGTGATTGAAACTTAGATTGCTTGTTGTCCAGGGATGCATAGATCCTTGGTACACTTCTGCCCATGTTCTCCACTATTTCTGCTTGCTGGACATTGTGGACAGTTCTCACCTTGTCATTTTTGTGTGGAAAATATCTATACTTGTGGTCTCCTTTACAACCCCAACATTGGATGGGTTCATGTCTTGACCTTTTCACTCCTACCTCAGCCATTCTATGCTCTCTAAAATATGGCTTTCCTTGAGCACTGTTTCTAAAAAATGGAGGCTTGTTTCCCTTCTGCCTCTGTTCCTTCTTGAATTTGTTCTTATCCTCCCAAGCCTTTTGGAAAGTATGCTTTCCTTTTTGCTGATCATATAAGAATTTTTCTCTCCTTATAGTTTCTTCCAGAGTCTTGGGATCATCATATTGGATTTTATCATTGATGTAAGATGGTATCCCACTTAGGTACCTCTGAATATTCATTGTTTCATCCTTGATGAAGGAGACATACTTCAAAAACTCAAAGAATCTCCTTTCATATTCATCAATAGCCATGTTGCCCAGTTTAAGTTCAAAGAACTATTTCATTTTTTTGTCATAATACCTCTTGGTTAGGTATTTCTTCTCAAAATGACTCTTGAATTCCTTCTAAGTCATGTTTTTCTCCCTGAGGTGTTGTACTTGCACCCGCTGATCCCACCACATGGATGCCTTTCCTTTAAGCTAGTAGATGGGAATTTTCCCCTCTACATGAGAAGAATAGTTATGCAATTGGAAGTACTTCCTCATGAATAACATCCATTTCTCATCATCTTCATCCTTCTTATGTTCTCCATCAAAAGTAGGAGGTTTGATCTTATTCATTTCTCCTTTAAACTCATCCACCCCATAACTCCTATGTTTCCTGACAGGGGATGGACTTGAGCTACTGCGTGATCTCCTATGGAAATGATTTTGGGAGTGATGGTGATGTCTGCTACCACTCCTTGATATTCCTTTCTTCTCAGGGGTCTTGTGACTTCTTGATTTGCTAGAGCCACTCTCCTTATCCAATTTTTTTTCAATTCTTTCCAGGATTTGAATTAACTTCATGTTGAAGTCTTCCTGCTATTCCTTGTACTTGATAAGCCTATCATTATCAACTTTGTGGCTCTAGACATATGTCTGCAATTTTTTGAGGGTCTCAGCCAGATTTATGTCTTCCTCCCTTTCTCCTCCATATCCATTGGGATTGGTTCCTTCCCTATCCTACTTGACATTCAACCCTCTCTTTTCATATTCTTGACTGAAGACTACCTGAGTATCATCCATCACTTATGTGCTCTATTTTGACTCTGATTTGACAACTGTTAATTCTATAAAAACAATGTGCAGCCAACAGAACTTTGTTAGGCTAACTATTCTTAGTAATCTCGCGGAAACATGAACCATTCTGATTCATTAATATATCATACTTATTTCTGTTGTTTTCCTAAGAAATTGACTATTCAGATCCAATTTCTAGGTGAACAATTATATTCTATTGTTCAATACCTTTCCAATGGCTGCTTCCATGCTCAATTCTGAATCTTGAGCAGGAAGTTATGGCCACTTGAACAATTCATCCCTTTTCTATTCTTTAAACAAAATTTTCAGGTGCTAGCCCCTTCCCTTCAACCTTTAATCAACGTGTGGCCATGGCCATGACCAAGTTATAATAGTTGGGATCTTACTCTGTGCTTCAGAGTTTCGGGCTTCAGGTGTTTTCAACTCACCACAACGCCAATCTCTCGAAACCCAAACTCACGAAGTTCGCCATCGACGTGAGAGGGATCAACGGTCCTCGCTCTCTACCCAAATCAATGGCCACAATTGTCTTTGGGACTCCATGCTCTAGGTTTCCAAATCCTTCAATGCCACAAAACTCTGGAGTAACAACTCTCTAGAGTTTCATATCTTCTAACACACTTCCATGACTCTCAATGGTCATGATGAAATCTGACGCTTCGGCCTTCGGGAATTCTCAACCCATGCGACCCCACTTTCCTCTGAAGTGGATAACCTCCGAAATGCAGGATATTGAAACAAGCATCCCTTGCGACGATCAGGGGCCCCACTAGCCATGCTCAAGAAGAGTGCCACATGGAAAAATACTAGAAGCAGACACGTCATTCTTGTGCTTATTGACTTTGGAACTTAGGACTTCTGAGGTTTCTACCTCATCACTCTATGATTTCCTTAAAGTCTGAACCAATGAAGTACTGAACCAGTGTCTCCTCGGAGCTCCCACACTTTAGACTTCGACAGTTTTCAAAACTTCCTCTAACCTTGCCTCTGAATGTCAAGTTTCTGAACTTGATGGTTTCCTTAGCTTTGCTATCATTCCATTATGGCAGTAACACGTGGTCCCACTGACAAGAGACACATGTCACATCACCATAGGTTCTAAAGGTCTATCAAAGGCACAAGTAGGTGACATGTGGTAGTATAGGTTAGGTCCATCTCACCCTAGGTGATGTCATCATGTTACGTCACATTGGTGCTTCAGAACTTCGACACTTTGGGCTTCAAAAGTTTTTACTTCCACAAACTCGTTAACTTCTGAATGTCAAACTTCCACACTACTTTATCTTATGGGGTCCACATCATACAAATGGCATCATATAAGGTGGTGAAACATGGCCCCCATGTGTCATATTTCTTTTGGTCCAAAAAGGTCGTCAAATTTCCATTATGAATGACATGTGGTAGGACTAAGGAAGTCCATGTCACCCTGGGTGATGTCATCATGCCACGTCACTTTGGGACGCTGGGCTTTGGGACTTTGGAGAATTCACCTTAGCACACCCCTGTCTCTCTCGAATGACGAGCTCCCGAACTAGCCAATCTAATGACATGTGTCTCTTTCAATGAATGGTCCAAAGTTACTACGAACTTCAGGACTTCAGGAGTTTGTGCCTTAGCACACTTTGTTTCTCCTAATCACCGAATTCCAAATGACTGTGAGTTCTAAGTTTCACAATATCCCACGTGCATATATTACATCTGAGAGCTTTTTTCCTCACCGCTATGCCTTACCACTTTCCCTTGGCTTGATCTATGAATCTGATCTATCTTAATCCAAAACCAATGGTCAAGCACTTCTCCTCGGATCTACGGTGAAGATCCACTCCGGGACTTCGAAGCTTCAGGTTTCGACCGTTTTTCTCTATCACACATAAACTTCATCGAAGTCACGAAGTCCGAAGTACTTAGGGGTTAATCCTCATGCATATTTCTCCAGATCTGAGAGTTGTGAAGGATCCTCCTTCTCTTGAACAGATTCCACAACCCAACTTCAAGCCTTTCATTTCAAAACCCACGGTTGCTACAATCTCTTTTCTCTGCTATCTTTCTTGAACCACTATACCTCCTGAGCTTCCAAACATGGCCAAGGTATTCTCTTGGTACTCTGGAATTCTCTGCAATTCAAATTTTGTCCTTCTCGACAACAATTTTCTCTGAGATTTTGATTCCATAACCACTTATATGGCCTAATTCAAGCTCAGTGTAAAAAACTGGGCTCTAAACTTCAATTTGTCCATTTCGATAAAATTTCCCTTCCAAAACCTTTTCTTCAACTTCCACTTTCCTGGCCCATCCAGGCTCATTGTTGAAACCATGGCTCTGATACCATTTTTTGACGTCCTCAGAAAACCAACAGGTCGGACAACGCCATAGTGGAAGCAACTTTCTGCTCTGATATGATTTTGTAACACCCCTCGCCACCCAGACCGGGCCATGCTACTCCAAATAATGCTCTGATATAGATATATATGTATGATGAAATTTTAAATAGACAAAACATTATGTTCATACAAATATCCATGCGGAAGCAATAGTGATACATACATGCAATAAACATAGACAATTATGATAACATTATAACACATGTACACGATACACATCATATAGAGAACATATATTTGGTACTTGTATTTTAATAGATGACCACACATTATGTGCAAACCTTCCATGAACCTCCCAGCCTTATACCACACTACTCATCACGCTCAATAGTGGGTCACTCCTGAGATGGGACTAAACTCCACCTAGGGAAAAGGGATCCTAGACCTAGGTTGAGGCTACGGGAAACTGCACTATGCAACTGGAAGGATTCTCTCCAAGGATCCTACTTACACCCACTACTCATGGAATATCATTCCCCACATTCCTGTCCCACCCCAAGAATATGCACCTTCACTGTTCTATGGTCCATAGACTGCTCCACTTCCCTTCCAGGGTTTCAGCAAGAGGTCAGATTAGGAATTCTCAGATCTTCGTAGCTGGTGCTGGACTCCCTCTAGAATAAATCACTTCCCTAGAGAACTCTCTCACCTAGAGAGAGTTTCTCACAGGGCTAACAATCTACTTCTTCAACCATGGGCCTAACAACCCGCTTCTTCAACCATGGGCCTGACAACCCGCCTCTTCAACCCACAACAACCAAAATCGGGTAAGGCAAAAGGGACGACTCAACAAATTACAAAGGTTCACAAAGGAGGAAATGTCTCTGGTTGCATACTTTTTTAGTGCGTGCGTGAAATACACAAGGGATGGCCAGCATGCTGAGAATGAACTCATGGGAAACTAAATGGCCAGGCAGGTCAAAATGCTGAGAGTGAACAAGGAAAAATTGTGAGAATGGTCAGTATGCAGAATCATGAGAGAGCTGCAATGGTGAGAGAGAACTACTCAGGAAAGTGGCCAGAATGGTTCATCCCCCCCAACAATGGCGGAAATTCCCACATAAAAATGCATGCATCCTGGGTGACACTTGGCTCTCCAGGAGCACGCTTCTCTCCACTTGGAGTTTGTTCCTCTCCCCAAAGGAACTTAGCATAACTGGGTTTATTTCCCAACTTTAGTATTTTTTCAGGAATACATTATAATATTCCCTTGGGTTAATCCCTCAAGATTAGCCCCTGCTTCCTATCCTCTTAGCCCCATTCCTTTCCCCACCCCGTGGAGCTTAGTCCCCCATAAATATTTCTTGGTGGTTGGTCTACATGCAATGATGTATTTTATTAATAATTTGCATAATTACATATAAAAAATCAGGCCCATCGGCCTTAGCATATTGGCTCTTCGACCTAATAAACACATAATCCTACCAGCTTATAATTTCTTGGCTCACCATCCTACAAACATCATTACATTTCACAGGGGCTCATCCTTGGGGTATTACAATTCATTTAGAGAATGCTAAGGAAGAAAATATCATCATCAGAAGATATCCTTACGACCTCCACCAATAAACCCATTGCGTTAACATAATCCAATGATGATATGATTAGAGGACTCTTCCTGATAGAATTTATCTCGATGAAAAAATGATTAGAAGACGCCTTCCCTCGTATATTATCTATTTTTCACACACTAACGGTAACAAACACTGGACTATCCCAGAGAAATTTAATGATGAACTATACGAATCTGATTGAGTTAGAGATATAACCCGTCTAGTATTAATTGCAGAAGGTTTGGGGAAAATTGAAAATATAATAACCAGTTAAGGAATAATCGACAATACATTATTTGCAAAGATGGTAAAACATGAGATCCTTGCCTGTAGACAAGGTGGTTAAACCATTGCGAGCTGTAAATTTCATGATATCAGATAATATGTATTTTACAAAATTTGAAATTATTTTTATCTATAGCAAAGTAGAAGAGGGAGTAACTTTGTATGATGTGACAATGTACACAAGTGGATAAGATGTCTCGAATGTAGACCAAAAAAGAAAAGAACCAGGCAACTGCTAGGCCTTCCCCAGTTCTAGGATCAGATTCTCTTAATATTACTGATACGAATAACCATGATGGAAGGGATCATTATGGAAGATACTACGATATATAAGAAATGTTCCATAATGAAAAATATCCGTGAGATGATGAAGACATCGACAAATACAAAAATGTCAGGAAAAGTAGCATCCATATTGTAGCATCTCACCCAATGTGTTTTTCCTACAATGATGTTTCAATATGGTGTTTTTCTCACCTATAGAAATAAACAACAATGATAATAAACACTTATGTATTTGAAATCGTATTTCTCAAGTCCGAATATATCAGGATTAGGTACAAAACCCTAGAGCTCATGGTGTCGCTAGACGAATTGTTTCTAGATAAATTTGGAATCAATGATAAGGATTTTGAAACTTTGATGGATGATTGGTTTGTAGATGAAGAATGACCAGTGAAAAAGGGAGAAAGGTATATTCCTGCATAGTAACTAAAGGACATGTACATAATTCTAAATGCGATGATCTACAGGTTATACGATGAGGAGACAAGAACCCATTTCAGGATGGAATGGTTTTCGATGGTATACACAGTAGCCAAGACCGAGAAATATTTCAACAGGGCCAACATCTTATCCTTCATCATCACACATTGAACTTGGGAGGCCCAAGGTATGAAAATTATCGATTTTTACATGACATCTTACATCATAGATGCAATTTGGGTAGTGCACAAGTTACCCACTTTCAATTGGGCTTGGAATCCAATTTGACCCCCAGTTCATGTGCATTGTTCTCAGTTGTGTGAGGTGAGATGTAAATAAAACCTATATCATATTTGTGATTACTTCCTATCTCCTTTACACAAATCCATTTGTACGTTTCTTCCACACTGAATATCCACATGGGCTATCAAATATTTACAGGGGATAGGAGATTGGTACATGAAGTACTACACCTATGTCAGGATATTTGGAGCCACAAGGTGACCTCACATGTTGCTCAAATGTACCTGATAATTTTTTGTCTAGAGAAGTAGCCTTCGAGACAATAGAACATGGGGTCATTGCATACTTATTAGAGAAAAAAAAAATATTGGCCAAATTTCCCTCTACACATAGGAAAATACTCCTTGTTGAATAAGAGACATGTTGAGAAGGAAGAAAAAGTTCTAAAAGAGATATGTTTATGCATTGAAAATAAGAAAGGAGACGATCCCAAAAATGCAATATACGAGCATACAAAGGTTGTCAAGATAGCCCAACAAATAGTCCATGAGGTCAATTATGCTGGAGATGTATTCCAAGGAGCCTCGTATTTCAAATAAGTATTATATAGACTCTCAAATGAATTAGCCAAAAAACAACTTCACAAAAATGAAGGTGCAGACATAGTTTCGGTGACAGAATAGTTCAAAACACTACTCAAACAAGATAAATAGAAATGAGAGGCCAACGAACTATAAAGGAAGAGAAAAGAGGTTGAAATATAAAGGAAATCAGATGAAGCAGAGGAGAATTACCAACAAATATAGAAAGAAGAAGCGAAGAAAAAACATGCCGAGCTAAATAAAGGTAAAGATCCAGTTTCAGAGGGAAATGGAGAAGATATAGGTAACCCTGTGTCAGAAAACAAAACTCAAGCAGGTAAAGGGACATAAACAAAAGATATTAAATCCCAGGAATAAGGACCCAAGAAAGTGAACAGATTTTTAGTAACAGACACTGATACTAGTATGGTCATAATTCCACTGGAAGAATGTACTCCCCCGACAACTATCCTAGGTAGTATTTCACTCACATCTATAGGATTGGGATTTGAATGCATTGTTTTGGCTATTGGAGATTATTACTATAGTCACAAGACTAAAAATATTGAGAAAAGGAAGACACGGTGAAAAAGAGAGGGACCGGGAGAAAGCCATGACACATCTGAAAGAAACATCAAATGGAAAATAAGTCTAGACCCCAAGGAACATGTAATTCATGCTACATTGGACCTTAATGCTTTCATTGGGGAAAATGTGATGTCAATTTATGAAGTGGCAGAAGCACTTGACATGTCTAAAGAAAGAGTAGTTGATATAGATGTTGTGATATATACTGTCAGAGACAATGTGTCCAGTGAATTCATAAGGGAAGCCATGACAATAGGACACTTGCATCGAGAATAATTAGAGAAATAATTGCAACTACAAGAGAAGGAATTAAGTGAAGAATTTGAAAACAAAATTAACTTGAACCAAAAGATACACCAAGAAGAGATAGAAAATATTAAGGCCATGCATTCTCAGGAAGTAATAAGGCTCTGAGGTGAACAATTGGAAATCAACAAATATAACGAGAAAATTGAAGCACAAATTCAGAATTTGCAACGAGATAATAATATCCTTGAAAAAATGTAGAAGATAACAAAAAAGGAGTTGTAGTTCTGGAAATAATCAAATAAGAAGCCACTAAAGAAAATGAATCATTAAGAGACACATAAAATAAATTATTCTTTTTATTGCACAACATCCAAAATAATTGGTTGGATCACCTGAAAATAAGAAAACAAATGGATATTGTGAAAGCAAATATTAGAAAGTTGAAGGTGCCTATGAACATATTATCAACTAGAAAGACAGTTGTGATGACCCTCCTAGCACCTTACAAGGATATACATCCAAGTAGAAGATTAAGGACCAGATATTACTCAACGCTGGGAAATTTGTCCTCAATCATATGAAAAGTACTCGAGAAATGGTGGAACAATCTTGCAGAAGGTTGTGGAGAGAATCAACTGACCTTCTAGAAAGTTCAGAATGGAAACCATGGTAGTATTAGAAAAATAAGGGTCTGCTAAAAAAATTATAGAAAATGTGGAAAAAAGAAGGAACCTGAGCAAAAGAGCCATTGATGCAGCAAAGGAAGTTGACAGGGAAATGATAGAAAAGAGGATAGTGAAACCAAATCAATTAATTCTCTTAGTTGATCACTTCATAACATTGACAAAGGAAGCCTTAAAGATAGAATTGGTGGCTCCTATTTGTGACAATGAAATTGATCTTGAGAAAATGAAGGTGAGTAGAATGAAGACCATACTAGAAGATTTAAAATAGTGAAATAACTTTAGATATCAAATGAAAATGCCTAGATCTACTTGATTATTGTAACTGATCTATGTATTTTTATATCTTTTGAAATTATTGCAAAACTCCCAATCATGAAGGTGAAATGAAGAGTTGTAAATGTCCTATGATAGAGTGACAGTTACAGAATATGAAAATCCCCTTCCTTGTATTTTATAAAAAAGATGGATGTAACAATGAAGGGACTTTTCACTTTGTGTTTGACGAACTCTACTATTAGTCCTAATTCAATGAAGAGAAAGAGGAATTTCAAGAATCTATGATTGTGGTGCATGTATTCTTGACTATTCTTAATGCATTTTTCCTAATTTGAGTATCACAAGTTTCATTGTATGAATTCTTTCAACAATTTTACTTTATGAACATATTATCATGGTTTCCTTAATTGAATGTAGTTATACTATTGTTGAAAGAAAATAACAACTAACTTTTAATGTTTTTATAATGTTATTGTGCTCATTTCCCACTTGAATGTATGAACTACTTCTAATTCAGAAGGGCATTATTCTAAATTGTATTCAATCTCCCATAGTCAACTCTTGATCAGGATAGGATTAGTTTAGTTTATTATTGCATCTTAGAATATATGTAGGTAATATCATTTAGTTTGATTTTATATTTTAATTCATGTGAGAACCTTCAGCTCTCAGATTCATATTTAGATATTTGAATTAGCTTGGAAACCAGGCCAATATACTGGTCATAAATGCTACCCAAAATGAGAGTGATTCTAATTGGGAATTGCCATAAGATGTTCTCCATTTCCTTATTGACATGGCCTTTTGGACCCGTCAACAAAAACAGTGTTAGAGGGAGGGCGATTGAATTGAATGGATGGAAAGAAAACTCAAATCCCTACTCATTCTATTTCTCTCATTAACACCACTCAGTTGAGTAGTTTCCATTCACTTAATACTTCTTACTCTTCACATCCCTCATCTTAATAGGTTAACATGATGTTGAAATGGACACTCGACACTGAGAGGGGGGGGGGGGGTGAATCAGTGTCACAAAACTTTGGAAAATTTTCCACTTTTCATAAATTAACTAAAAAACATATATCTATTTCATTTTCTCAACTAATATATAAAAGAATAAACATTTTATTTATTTATTTAACTTGAATGAATACATAAGATCAATATTTGAATATCTTCATCTTCAAGAAACTATGAGAGACCCATCTCTTTGTTACAAGACCCAACTTGTAGTTCTCAGATCCAATTGAGAAATAAGGAATCCAACCCTCATAACAAGTCCCAACTTGTCGATCTCAGATGAAACTAAGATGTGAGGAATCCAATCCTCATGCAGGACCCAACTTGTAAACAGGCACCAACCTGATAGAATGAGCCTTCTTTCAATCCATTATATATAAATATATATACTTCAACAAAGTCAACTACACTTTCTTCTCACCATTATTTCTTATTTATATAGTCTTCCAATTGGTGTGAATTTGAATCATTGTGTCTTTTGATATTGAAGCATTGTACCTTTTCATTTAAATGATAATATTAAATTTTAAATAATATCATTTTTCCTTTTTATTCTTTATTCATAATGCTCATGATTTAACTCTCTTAATCATGACTGTGTGTCGATTCTTTTGTCTTCATGAGTTGATCAGAGACATTGATCGACTCATTATATCGTACTCATTCTTCTGTTGTGTCCTCAATTCGTCAACATATCATATTCGATCTTTTCACCTATTCTCTGTATTATTATGGTGTTAATCATCTATCAAATTACAGAGTTGAAATCTGTATGAGGCGCTTCCTTCAAACCATTTTCATACGACCATATGCGCAGAACCACGTTCTTATTAATTTAAGAACCGCCTCTTCTTTTGCCCTTATTTATTTATTCAATACGACCACAGGTGGTGACCAGATGCTAGGCCAAGCGAGTGCTTGATCACTTATCAAAATAAACGATCATGTTTTAATGTCACGATGAGATGGATGGTTCTCATTTACTTCAGAACTTCATCCTTCATGACTTCCAACCTCTGTAATCTTTCAAATCTCCTGAGGTGTATCAGACGGTCGATATTTCATTTGCACGATGAATGGTTCTTGTTCACTTCATAACTTCGGCTATTCGTGGTTCCTGAACTCTGGAGTAGCAATTTCTATGAAGTGATTACCTACTGAATAATTCATAAAGAGGTGGTGACTTCTTTCTTTCGGTTAACACCTCCACTTACGCTATCCTTCCACTATGCTTGATCATTAGCTGAGAATGCTCCTGAAGTAGATCAATGATTAATGTTACTTCGTGATTTACGCTTACTCTATCTTTCCACTATACTTGATTAATTATCGAGAACGCTCCCAGATTAGATCAATGGTTAGTGTTAACTTCGACCTTTGGTGCTTCGAGAAGTTACTTGTGTTAGAAACTGGTTTCCCCCGAAGTACATACTCCCAAAGTGATGTAACTTGTTGATGTCATTGCTGACTTGACACTTTTCGAGTGGATGCCACGTGTCACTTATATTCACGACTTACACGTACATGAAATGATAATAGAATATCGACACTTTTCACCATTTGATTTTTTTCATGTGTCCTTGATGACATGGTCTCCTAATGTGTGTGCTACGTGTCTTCACTTCATGACTTTGAAAGTTCAGCCTTTGGTGAATTTACATGTTCTCAACCCATTCTCGCCGAAGTGGTCAGTGCCGAAGTTGACCATTATCCTGTTCTAACGGTCATAATGTATTCTCTAGATCTGATGGCCCGTCTTTAACCCAAAAATGATTAACTCGATCCAACGACTATTAGGAATTCAGGATCTCAGGCCTTTTCCCTTGATTATCCTATCCTTCTACTTTCCTTGATCCAATGGTCATGATATTATCCGAAGTATTCCTTAGATTACACAGCTTGCATCTACTTCGGGAAACTTTGTGGCTTACTCTGTCCTTCCACTAAAATTGATCTGATAGTCAACATAACTCTTGAAATGATAATGGATGGCTCCTATGCATCATTTCTTCTGAGCCTCTTGTGCATCATATCTTCTAAGATTTTGGGTTTATAATTGGTTTCCACATGAACCAAGGATATCTGTATTCTCTGATCTTGTGAAATTTAATACGCTACCTCTCTTGAGATTTTAGGTAGATTCCTATGCACCTCGCATTATGTCTTCTGCAAGACTAATCCTTAAAACTATATCAATGAAAAATATTCTTCCTTGAATCCTTTGGAGTTTTCCTGTGGGGATTTCGATCCTAATGGAATTTCTACAATGCGTTATTCCTTCTAAGCTTTAATTAGTTTCCTTGCTTCTGAGCTTGAATCTCTACATACTGTTTGACATTTTCATTGTCTGCATATTGTTATACTATTGACATCAATGACAATTCATCAATGATAACTCATCAATGAAAATTCATCATAACAACTTATCATCACATCACAACAACATCGACTATTGACATCAATGACAACATATCAATGAAAATATGACCAACAATCTCCCCCCTTTTCATTGTGGGAAACACATTAACTTCATACTCAAACTACCTCTGTGATGATGCTTCTCTCTTATGAAGTTACTCTCCCCATTTGACATCAATGGAAAAGGGTTTCTCCCCTTATTATCAACCTCTATCTTTCTATATGTTGTTGACCAAAGTATGAACTTGGGTAACTCCCTCGACAATCATGCTCTAGCTGCCATAACTAAATGAATCCCCCTGTCAATATGATCTCTCTATCTTTGAATACTCCCCCCCTTTGTTTTTTAAAGGGTATCTCTTCCTGATAAGGTCTCTTCCCCTGTTAATTTACTAACTTCTTATCTCAATTGATTGGGATATTTGCGTTCAAATAAGTAGTATTTTTGATACCAACTTGTAGTGATCAAGTCTTTCAAAACTTAATCTAATTACTTTCTTATTTGATAACCAAAATACTCTTCCTGAGTTTTTACTAACTTTCCTTTGTTAAATAGAACAAGAGTATGAATCTTACTGATCTTTTTGATCTGCTTCTTATTCTTCTTTCATATTTCACAGGAATATGAATTGAGGATTGATACCAATTGATTTAATACCAATTGATTTATTACCAATTTTTTTATCAATTGATCTTTGTTGAATGATACTCCTTGAACTTCTCTGCTACCTTTATTTTTCCTCTTCTTGTATTCTACAACTAACCCTACCAATGATTTTTCTCTCTCGCTAACAAATTATAATGTCACTAGAATTTGATATTGTCCCATATTCTTTTATATGCACTTCCTTTTATTGAGCTTGATTTATTTCATATTTATTTTCACATTCTTCATTAGGACCTTCACCCATCATGTTCTTATTATTAATTTCTTCATTTTCAGGTGTAATATCATATTTCTTGCTTTCTCCTTCATATTTTCTTCTCCATATCTTTCTATGAGATATTATTCTTTTTGGATCTTCTCTTTATAATTGTGTTTTTGGAGATTTGTCATCTCCTTTCTTCCTCCAACTTTTATTAGTTTTTATCACTGACTTGAATGACTTATTTGAGGATTGGATTTTTGAACTACTGCAGCTTTGGGATTTGTGTCCAAACCTATCACAGTTGTAACATCTCATTGTATGACAAAATTTTTCTGTGTGCCAAACAAAATTGCATCTCCAACATCGAATTGATTTGTTGGATTTTCTTGTATATCCTTTCTTTAGTTTCTTGCAGTCCATTGCTTTATGGCCAAATATATGACAAGAAAAGCAATAGCCATTGAAGGTTTTTCCATTCTTGATTTTATTTTGTCTTGAAATATCCGTCATTTGATTTTCTTGTTCCTTTTTACTTCTATAGCTTCCTTCCATAACAAAGTTCATAACTTGTAATTTATTTGTAATTGCACTTTTTCCTTTTGAGAAGGATGATCCTTTCTTACATTTGCAAATGGTGCTTCATTTGTCATTGTCTTCTTTCTTCTTGTATCCAATACTAGTTTTGTCATCAACTAATCTTTGGATCTTCCAAATCTTATCTAAGATAGCTGAGCTATTCTGAAAATTGACAATCTTATTTGTCTTTTCATTCATCTTTTTTAGATTGACTATTTCTAAATTCAACATGTGACATAATTCTTCCTTTTTAGTCAACTGAATCTTCATGGATTCTTCCACTTCCTTAGCATGTTCAAGTTGAATCTTTAGATTGATGACTATTTCTTCTGTCTCATCCAAGACTTATTTTCTTTTACTGTCACGGGTATTTAACTCTTCCATCTCTTCTGTTAGATTTGTAACTTCGGTTTTCAATCTTTTGATCTCTTCTTATTTGTTTTCTAAATGAATCTTTTTCTCATGATCTTCATGGTTAGATTGATCTAACTATTGAAGTAGAAGAATATATTTTTGTTGAAGTTTCTCCAACTCTTCTAGAGTGCACATAGTTTTGTACTCAAGATTTTCAAAAGTCTCCACAGGAACTTTAATATGCATATAATTTCCTGGTGCCAAACGAATCTCTTCTATTGCAACTGCAACATCAATTTTAAGATTATATAATTTTTATTTAGTGATTACTAAGGTATGTCTCAATTCCTTGATGAGGTTTCCTTGCTCATTGTTGATTGAGGTTTTCATCAAATCCTGCATTTCATTCTGATTAGAAATCTTTTTCTCTATATTATGTTCTTCAATCTGATTGCAATTTACCTTTTCTTTATCTTGTTCCTTATCTTGATAAGAATTCTCTTCTTCTTATTTTTGTTCTTTATTCTGACAACAATCCTCTTTATCCGAGACTTGTCCCTCACTTTGATAGGATTTCTCTTCTTCTTGTGTTTCATTCTGATAACAATTTTCTAGGTGGAGCCGTAATTGTTTAGCAAATTTGTAGTGTCTCATCTTTTGTTTGACTTGGTTTGACAATCCATCCTTGATTTCTTTTAAGGCTAATGAATTGTTTCTACTTGCTTCCTTTTCAAATTTGTTTTCCTCTTTGAAGTTTCTAAGTGCCATGGCTTACTTACTACCGAAGCCCAAACTCCAGATCCTCTTGACTTCAAATAAGGGAGCTTCATTTGTGGAGATAACAATTTTTCCACCCATTTCTTATGATCTACCTTTCGGTGTTTAAACTCTATTGAAGGCACTCACTTTGATACCAATTGTTGAAATGGAAACTCGACACTGAGAGTGGGGGGTGAATCAATGTCACAAAACTTTGGACAATTTTCCACTTTTCATAAATTAACTGAACAACATATATTTATTTCATTTTCTCAACCAATATATAAAAGAATAAATATTTTATTTATTTATTTAACTTGAATGAATACATAAGATCAATCTTTGAGTATCTTCATATTCAAGCAAAAGACCCACCTTGTAGTTCTCATATCCAATTGAGAAATGAGGAATCCAACCCTCATAACAAGTCCCGTCTTGTTGATCTCAAATGCAACTGAGATGTGAGGAATCCAATCCTCATACAAGACCCAGCTTGTAAACAAGAACCAACATGATAGAATGAACCTTCATTCAATCCGTTATATATAAATATATATACTTCAACAAATTCAACTACACTTTCTTCTCACCATTATTTCTTGTTTATATAGTCTTCCAACTGGTGTGAATTTGAATCATTGTGTCTTTTGATATTGAAACATTGTACCTTTTCATTTAAATGATAATATTAAACTTTAAATGATATCATTTTTCCTTTTTATTCTTTATTCATAATGCTTATGATTTAACTCTCTTAATCATTATTGTGTGTTGATTCTTTTGTCTTCATGAGTTGATCACAGAAATGGATCAACTCATTATATCGTACTCATGCTTCTGTTGTGTCCTCAATTTGTCAACATATCATATTCGATCTTTTCATATGTTCTCTGTATTATTATGGTGTTAATCCTTTGTCGAATTACATAGATGAAATCTGTATGAGGTGCTTCCTTACTCTATTGAAGTGAATACCTAAATTTTCTAAACCCGCTGAAGATGTCACCATTGATTTATATACTTCAGCTCTACCCATGTCCATGGAGATGTTTGTTAAAAATGCAGAGAAATATACCTTGGAAGCCACTCTTTAGGAAGCCCTCAAAATTGAAAATAATATGCTAAGTTTGAAGGGAAAACCCAGGGCCAGATCCTCAAAGGATAAATATAATACTAACAACAAAGCCATTGTTACCAAGTCTTCAAAAGAAAAGAAAGACACTGATTCTATGGACCTGGAATCCCTCCAAAGAATTGTCAAGAAACTGTCCAATGAACTAATTTATTTGAATAATAATAGTGGAGAAGGATATTCTAATACCAATAACTTTTTTAAGTTCCAATCTAATAAATACAAGAGCACTCCTCCCTCCAACAAAACAACTCCTTCCCCATTGGATGGGATTAATATGGAAGAAATTGTCCAAGATCTACAACATTGTGCCACAAAAAATTTGACTGAAGCTAAAGTTGAAGAAGAGGGTGAAAATGAACAAAAGGATCAATGTTAAGAGGATGATGAATCACCTAAAAAACAAGTTAATTCTTTTTGGGACATATCATATGGAGTGGGAGAAGAGGAAGAGATAGAGGAAATAAATATGTCCCAAAATGCTGTGACGACTAGAAGTGAAAGAAAAAATACTTCCTCAGACACCCCTGCTTCTTTTGATCCTCCTAAGACTGTACCCCATACCCAATAGACCATTGATAATTCCTACAAACAAAATTTCCCTTCTACTCCTGCACCAAAGTTGGAATGTGATTTCTTGGAAGATCTCACGAGAACTAAGGATAATATTTCTTTGTTGAACTTATGAAGCTTCCCCAGATTCAGGAGAATTTTATTAGAACTCTACAAGGTAAGACTACAAAAGGATCCAAAGAGAATAATGTGGAAACAAATAAGGGGGAAATTAAAACTTCCCCATCTAACGATACTAATGCACCCAAAATACAAGTGGTTGTAAATGCTTCTCTATCTGGGAAAAGGTCAATATCTACCACTCATCCCTTTTTGATCACTTTTTAGATTTTCAACATAAATGTCCATATTTGTATGGTGGATTCAGGTTCCTCTTCCAATGTAATTCCTCTTAAATTTTGTGAGAAACTAAATGTCAATTCTGAAGAATTTGATATTCAAATTATACAACTTGAAAGTACCCAAGTTAAAGTAATAGGAGAGATGAAAATGTTTTGATTCAAATGTCCTCCAACCCTAAAATAAATCAAACTATAAACATTATAAATGTGTATATACCTACCACCTATGGTATGCTCCTAAGCATAGACTAGTATGATATGCTTAAAGGATATTTTTCCATGGATTGGTCACACCTTTGGGTACCCTATAATGACAAGCTCAATTAAATCTGGATTGACAGAGAAAGATAAATGAAACACGTGGTAATGGACTTGAATGACCCAAATGAGCCTGCTATGTTTAATCATTATGTTATGGGAAATTATTCCTATGATTCGGTTCTTGGGAACTATAGTGCTGAGATTTCATCTAATGCAGAATCAAACACACAATATGAAATACTTCATTGCACTTAGATTGTTGAGCCCCAATGTAACATACAGATACACCTAATCATGATCTGGTATAGTCTAACATAGGTTTTAGTGATAGATTAAAGTTTTTTTCTAACTACACTAACCACACTAATTTAGAAAGAAAATAAAATCCTAAGTCTCGTTGGGTTACTATGGGCTGACACAGGTTCTAACTACAATATACCCAACAAACCCTTCTACCATCGGCCCTTTTGGATACCAGAAGGAAACAAAACACACATATTGCACTGTGCAATCTCACTTGAGATGGATTCTATGGGTGGCCGCAGGACTCAGATGTATGAAACCTTGGGATGGGATGTGTCTCTCTCTTAGAGGCATTAGGTCCTCTCAACTGGTAACCCTCAAATACCCATATATTATGCTACCCCTAGATCTTACCAGTGACACAATATATGACTAAAATGCTTCATTAACCATTATAACCGCATGTATTCCATGACAACTATTCACTTATTGTACCATAAGCTCAGATCTAAATGCTAGTTATAACCTACATGTAATTAGAGCTATTCTGCAAATCCGATTAGTTTATTCTCAATGCAAAGTGTTCATTCCTTTAACAAGAAGCATATTCTTCATAAAAATTATCAACATAAATGCAATCATAAACACTAAATATAGTCACATAAAAAATAGATATACCATGGTTCACACCCACGGGGCTACGTCCACAAAGATTTGTCGCTTGGATATTTATTCATATTCTTTCAAAAACTAGTGCCGCGCATTGTACAATACTTCCTTGATTACATTCAATCTCCATATATCACAACAGTACTCACAACACTGAGAAATTTTCACTCGTCCACTATCATACTGTCTCAAAAGGCTAACTCACTACTCGCCAACAATAACCTTTACAATCCTAATACATTCTACTTATACAAAACTGGGACAAAGCCCTTACAAAAACTCTAACCCTAAGCATATTAGGTTTTTCCACTTTCTACTTGACTTAATCTCGACTTTTCCTCGATCCAACCATTGCTCCAAGTCGGTGCTTGTCCACTTTCCAACTGCTCCACGACAATTTTTCGACTTTGTAACTTCTTTTCTCGATGCTTCTTTTTGCTCTTTTTTTCACGCCACTTTTCCTTTATTTCCGGTGCACTCCCCTGTTTTTAGACATTGCTTTAATTCCTTCAAAACTTCTTTGATTTTTCCCAAGATTGGCTTGCACCAACAAGTCCATACATAATCTGATAAGAGATCCAAATATGTGGACTTTATTTTTCCATGGGTCAAAATATCTTGAAGGTGCATGTGTTGGTTGCGTACTAAAGGACCTTGATGGTAAGAAAATTATGATAACAGGTAGGCTTGAGTTCCAATGCACAAATAATACTACTAAGTATGAAGCGTTGCTGCAAGGAATGAAAAAAGAAATCAACTTGAGAGAAAAAAATATCAAGGTATTTGGTGATTCCGATGTTTTCATAAGATAGGTAAGGAACACCATACACAACCTCTCTAGTCACCTTAAGCACTGCCATCAAGAGGTATGGGAGTTTATTAAGTCTTTTGTTGCATTCTACATCAATTCTATTCCTCTCTCTTTGAATTATGACGTCTATCTATTAGCGAATGTAGACTTTAGGCTTATTCCTTCTGAAAATTTATTTCCTGATACCTTTTATGTGGAATTTCTCTACAAGCCTTTGACACCCGATAATGTGACCAACTTGAGCGTTTTTGATGATGACTAGCAAATTATAAATTTACTACATCTTGAGGGTAGATTCAAACACTACTTAATTGATGAATATCAACACGATCGATAAATAAATGCAGTTGATCCTGGCTCAACCAATCAGACAACAAAGAACAATGGAATCATCCTGATAAATGATATCCCTAAGAGTGTGGTGAGGTTGGAAAATGTCTATGATCTTCAAGACAAGTTTAAGAAGGTAACAAATTGTAATACCAAGAACTCATCAATGAAATTTGAAGTCATAAATCTAGGAAGAAATAACACACCCCAAAACATCAACCTTGGAAAGAATTTTTTTTTGAAGAAAGACATGTTGGAATATTCACCAATACTGAGAGGGGGGGGGGGTGAATCAGTATTGATCACATTTTACTACTTTTAACCAAAACATGTAAACATAAACTTATCAACAATTTGTCACTTATGATTGCATTTAATATTTTATGAACATATAACCATAAATAATACCATTCAATAATACATCACATCATACACAGTGCACACGATGTTTTTATGTGGAAACCCAAATGGGAGAAAACCACATAATGATTTATTAAATATCATAAGATTACAATTACAAGAAGCACCAACTTACAAAATTCTCCAACACCAACTGGAAGGAGGCACCAACCCCTTGTTTATAGGCTCCAACTTAAAGGAAGATACAACTCCCTAAATTATCCATCTCCAACTAGAAGGATTTTCCAACCCCCTAGTTTTATTAGAACCAAATCAAAGGAATATATGACTCCTCGTATTCTATAGCACCAACTAGAAGGAGGCTCCAAACCCATAGTTTATAGAAGGAATCTATGACTCCATGAATTCTCCTGCACCAACTAGAAGGAGGCTACAACCCCCTTTCCTTGCCCCTTACTTCCTCCCTCAAATATAAATGGAGACTCAACATTTCATTACCAATGTCATTGTCACTAATAATCAACTTATCACTATCACTAATAATCAATCTGTCACTGATAATCAACCTGTCACTGCCACTGATGATCAACCTGTCACTATCACTGATATATCACCATCATTAAACCAGATCTATTCACATAGATCATATTCCAAGATCACCAATATCGTCTCTCAAAACATATGTCCAGCATAATTAAGATATGCATCCAAACTATGTGCCAAGATATATCTCAAGCATGTGCCATAACCTCCATAAACCATGTACCAAGGATATGCCTCAAACATATGCCATATCATTCATGATATGCCTAAACCATGTACCAAAATATGTTCCTCAAACATATCCCATATCATTCATGATATGCCTCAACCATGTACCAAAAGATATTCCATAAACCATGTACTAAGAATGTACCCAAATATGTCTCAAGTGTGTACTAAGAATGTTCCAAAATCTCAAAGATGTGCATCAAGCATAAGCTATGATATCCAAAATATCACCAACATATGTCTCTAGCCATGTTCCAAAGACCCTCCAAGATATTCCTCAAGGCATATACCACAATATCCAAGATATACTTCAAAACATGTAGACAAACATACCTTTCATCATGAGGAAACCCTAATCCATCAGATCTATGATCATGATACCTTTCTCAAACTTAGCATCAAGACAATGGATCCTTATTCAAATTTTTTTCATAGATCTGCTACTCATATACTGTCAACCCGTGGAAATCCGCACTTTGCTTCACTGTGACCCACGTACATCCTCTTTTTTCTCCACTATGACCCATGTACATCCATTCATTTCTCCACTGTGACCTATAGATATCCTCATAAATCCACTCTTTGCTCCACTATGACTTGCGTACATTCCAACGTTAGTTTAGTGTGACCTGTAGATAACCTCATAAATCCAAACCTTTCTCCATTTCAACCCACAGATAACCTCAAAAATTTTTCTTAGTTAAGATCGCCAATAATCCTAGCACAAGTTCAGACCCACTTATGCTAGCTCCATACCATGAACACACACTTTCTTGAATGACCAAATGAGAGGTTCTTGATGTGTATTTATACTTTTCCAAGTGCCTTCCTTATTTTACTTTACTTTACGACCTATAATTTTTTGTTGCAACAACTTTTCTTCTTTAATTAATTTTGGGGCTGACTTGTAACTTCTCATCCTTAGATCCAAGTCTTATTGACCATACTTCGGGGATTCATATTTAAGAGGGAATAACTTATCAAATGTGAGAAACCATGTGGCATGCCACCTACTATTGGAAATGACATGAAGAGGACTATCCATCTATGAGGGTTTTGCATGTATTTGAAATTTCCTTCATACTTGTTTTCATCAATAAACTTTGGGCTTCATGACTACACCACCGGGAATTATCAACCATTTAACCACTTAACCATTTAAGCATATTCCTATGAGGGCCATGCTTAAATCTACACCATAAAGGGATCACTTTGGATACTTCTTCAAATGTACCCATTACTTCTAGAGGCATCTAGACTTCTTCTAGTGCTTATGTCTAGGGGATTCTCAGGCTTCTAGACTTATTCTAGGGTTGACATCAATGACAACCAAATTTTCAACAAGCTCCCCCTTTGGCATTGATGAAAACACTCATACTCCTCCGATGACTATTTCTCCCCTTGTCTTCATGCGCTTTGATTTTTCTCTCCCCCTTTGACATTAATGGAAAAGGGTAATTCCCTTTGACAATATACCTTCTTTTAATAATATCTCTCCCCATGTCTTCATTCTTTTGATCTTTCTTTCCTAGTTTTGTTCTTTCTCTCCCCATTTTACATTAAGGGTAACTTCCTCTAATGATTTCTCTTCACCTATCTTCTTTTACAATATGTCATGTAGATCAATGTGGGGATCCTTGTATATGCTTTATTTCCTCTCTTCCGATGCTCATTTTCTATTGGAGATTATTTTTATTGTAATCAATGATGTATATTAAAATCATTCATGTTTGAATTCAAGTATTCATAGCTTGAACTATCTTCACCAAGATGAAATCAATGACATAATAATTCAACAATTTTTACTTGATAGTATAACTCGTCCTGATGGTTTATATTATTTTTTCTTGTTGTGCCTTTCACGACTTTCATTTTTGTGACTAACTGGTTCCACCTTTTAATATGCTTCTCTTCTTGAGTCATATGCTTTACTGAACATCCCTCTTGATGACAAGGCCAACAAGTCTTTTTGAAATTCCTCTTGAGCTCATGCTTTCATTCACTGCCATGTATCTTCTCTGGTTCATGTGAAATATTGTCTTCTAGACCTGCCACATATCTCATGAATTAATATCTTTCCATATTTCATGAAATTTTCCATGAATATTCTACTCAACTGCACAAAATGCTGACCCATTTATGACTTTACTATTCTGAATACTTCTTCGAATGTTCCTGCTTCTCAAGATGAATCAAAATTTTCCACTAGTTTGCTCAATCTTCAAATCAAACTCTACATGTCTACAACAAGTACACATTCTCGAATCCATATTGAATGTTTCCCTGCTTGAATACATGATTTAAATCCTCTATACAATCATGAATATCTACCTAAAAAGTGTATCAATGATATTCTACCAGTTGACCTCTTCATACCTGCATGGGGATTTGTTCTAAATACTGCTTCTTAATATGTCACCAACCATTCTTCTCTTCTACCATCAGGTCATTCTGAATCTTCCTTCCCAAAATATGAAAACATTTCATACTACCCGAAATATAGTTCCCTAATCTGTAATAGCTGTTGCTTAGACTTCCCCTCTTCAACATTAAAATTTACTAGGGGACTCCAGGATGGATGGATTAGAAAAATATATAAGCCTGCTCTGTTGCGGGATCATCATTATGAATGTTTAAATCTTCCTCTTTACTTGTAGATCATCATGATCTCACAAATATGTAAACATTGTGAGTATGATCTCTGGAAGTTTTTCATTTACCTGTTCTTCTTGTTATTCTTTTATTCTCCATTTTTTCTTGTATCTGATATCAATATTTTCTTTCATGGAAGGCTCCATCATGCTTCTACAATCATGAGCTATGTTTCCATGGTTTTGGCATTTGTAACATTTAATATTGTAGGGGGCCACACAAGAATCACTTGTTTTAACATTTCTTCTATACACTCTGCAATCTACAACTTTATGTCCAAATTTATTACAAGTAAAACAATAACCTAGAAAGAAACTTTGATACTTGGGAGTGAATGATCTTCTTTGTGACATATTCCTTCTGAATTCATTCCTTAGCTGATCATGATCTTCTCTTCTGTTGTTTCCTTCACATTGATTGAATCTTCTTTTATCCCTGAAGGTAGAAGGTCTTCTTGGATATTCATCTCGTCTGCAATCTTCTTATTGAGTCTTCTCCATTTCTGGAATGTTCTCCTTGGAGGGCTTGTAATCTTCCTTCTTGATAGGGCATATGATGACTTCCGCATAACTCTTATCCTTCTCTTCATTCTTCCTTTCCAAAAACCTGTAACATTTCTCTTCAGCTTTCTTTACTCGTGGTGTGGAGCTTCCTATTTCTTTGTTGTGATTAGCATTTCCATCTTCTTTAGAGGAGGGCTCATAGATATATCCAAAACCTGTTTTATCGAATGGTGACTTTTGATAGATGAGGAGGTATTCTAATACTTGAGAGCTCTTCAAGTTATTGTTGATATTGTCAAATTCAACCCTCAAGGAGACAAATTATTCTTCAAGATTCTCACGATCGTCTTCTTTCTTCATCATATGGATATTCATTACTTCTTCTGTTCTCTTTGCTTCTTCAAGTTGGGTTTTCAAAGATATGATTTCTTCTTCAATTAGTCTTTCTTGTTGACTAAATTATGCTCCAATCTTTTTTAAGTCCTCATATTTTTATTTGAGATGACTTGTTGAAGTATATTCTTTCTTCTCCACTTCCTTTCTTAGTGATACTATTTCAGCTTCCAAACACTGCTTTTCTTTCAACCGATTTTTGAGAGTTTCTTCAATCGCTTTGGCTTCTTCCAGTTGAACCTTTAGATTTATGATAATCTACTAGAATTATTCATATTTTTCCTTTAGCTTGATCAATTCTTCCTTGAGATACGTTTTTTTCTTCCTTTCTCTTTTCACCTCACTTAAGAAGTTGATTAGTTCTACTTCAAGATCTACTTCACATTCTTCTTCTTCTTCTAAATCTATCTGACATGATTGTTAGGTTGTTATATTATTTGCAGTGAAAGTTGATTTGAGGTGAATCGACTAATGGTCAAAGGTCGAGGTGGATTTATAGTAGTCAACTTCGAGGTGGATCGACAATAGTCAAGATCGAGGTGGATCGACAACAAGTTGAAGGTCGATGATCTAGATTATTTTTGGCACAAAATGAGAGAAGAGATATAATAAATAAATGTATAGAGAAATATTATATATTCAATAATATAACAAAGGTATATCATAGATATGGACATAAACAAAGAGATACAATAATACACAATTTCTATTAATGAGTGAAATGTACATAACTATAGAAATATATAGTGAAAGACTCACTAGAATGGAGGCAGCTTATCTATGAGAAGAGATGTGATGACTACGTTAATTAAAAATAAGATGATTATTACAACGAGGCTCCAAAGGCATTTTTAACATAAAGAAAATCCAACACCCTAAACTTGAGAGATGAAAAACAAACAATTTTTTGGATCGAGTTTTGGGTAGTTTGGTGTATCAACTTTTCGGGGGCGTAAATTTGGCATACGATCTCCGTTTGGGGCGTAAGATAGCTGGTTGGAAAGGTATCAATGAGAAAATTCATTTTGGGGGATCAATCAGAGACTTTGGGTCTTATCGAGGCACATGATCATGAAAAATCGTTTTTTAGGTCCTCAAAATGGCCTCGAAAGTTTAGGACCCAAAAAACTGCTACAAATAGTAAATTGACAACAAACTATTTTGAGCCAATTTTAATAGGTGGGTGGCCACTGCTATCCACCTAGATCAATCCTCCCTTCTTAGGAAGAAATGGTATCCATTGTGTTGAGTTTCCAGTGGAGAGGGGGAAGTGTTTGTTGAATATGAACCTTGGTGAGATGCTTTCCTTGCTGGAGAAGTTGCGTTACTTGGCTTGTGGAAGGTTGTCGAGAACCTGATGTTAGAAGGGTTGGATATTTTTAACCAGTCTATCTACATGAGATGAATATGTATAGAAGGAATATTTTCACATTTCTTCAATATTGTCGACCTGCTTCTGCTGGATCAAAGGTGCTTGGACTGAGGCTGCAGTGGTTGCAGTGTCCTTCTGCTCACCTTTTGAACATATTGTAAAGAGGTTGAATGTTTCAGTATGATATATTACCTTGTGAAACTATTTAGTTGGGACAATAGTCCGAACTACCTCTGGTATCCTATAGAGATGACCCCCCAAAGTAATAGTAACACTGCGGGGTCGAGACTCATAAATAACATGTTGCTTCTACATATATGGCTGGCCCAAAAGAACATCACACACATCCAGTGGGGAAATACCACATAATACCTCATCCTTGAAGGGATGGATGCGATATGACAATTAAAACTGCTTGCTGACATAGAAATCTCGTCCCTAGTGAAGCCACCCGATGTTGTATGGTTGTGGGTATGGTGTTGTCGACAATCCCAACTATTTGACGACCTCTGTTGAGATGAGGTTCTTTTGGATTTTTCTATCAACAATAAAATGCATCGGGGTCCCCTTCACCCACATATATTAATGAAAAAGGAGCTCCCCCTCTTCAGCATCTGTTGGTTCTTCTGGTTGAATTGTTGCGGTCGTGAAAATAGTAGTGGGGTCTACGTCGATGATCTATCTTCTCCCATTATTTTCTAAATCAGATTCTGAATCAGGGTTCAACTTATTTTATTTTATCTTGATCACCAATGATTGTTTTGAGCGACATTCATCAATGTTGTGCCAGTGGATTTTGTGGAAATCGCAACACTTTCCAGTGTCCTTCGTCTTTGCATGACCCTTATTTTCCTGTGGCTTGGACTGGTTTTCGGGAGGCTGTTTGTTAGGGTCATATTTATCATACTTTGGTTGTTTCGGATTTGAAAACCTGAAATTTCATTTGTTTTGGTTCCTAAATTTCTACTCGATTTTGACAACATATTGATAGGAAACTCCAAGTGATGAGATGTCGAAGAAATCCATTTCGGTTTGGATGTACCTATGTAGAGCCCCGCGGTATTTCATAACTAGACATCGCTCAGAGTCTTTGATACCCAACTTGGTTCACACGTTATCGAAATCATTTGTGAACTCTGACACTGTTTGGCCCCTCTCTTTCTGTAGTGTGGTCCATCTCATGTACTAGTCGTCATAGTTACCAATAGGGTAATATTGTTCCTTGGCCGCATCCACAAAAAAATCCCAAGTGGGCTCTACCCCATATATTACATAATCCTCTATGAAAATTTTATCCTAGTAAGTTTCCCACCAATGTTTGACATGGGGGAGAGACTTAAGGAGTGGGAAGGTGATCTTTTCCCTGTTGGAAAAATTGTGAACAAAGAAATAACCTTCTAGTAGATTTAACCATTTTTCTATGGCATCCTCATCCATCTAACCTTCAAATACAGGAATATCAAAATTATCTTGTACCTTGAAAGTAGAGGTGCCTCCAAAGTGGTCGATTGATGAAGACACACCTGTTCTTATCAATAGGTGTTGAAGGATGTGCGAAAAATTCTCCATCATGTTTTCCCTCTGTCGCGTGAGATCTTTCTCAAGCAACAAATTAATAGAATCTTTTGCTCCATCATTTTTTTTTTCTTCCTCCATGGAGGTTTTCTTGGGCATGCGAGAGATATTGTCCTCAAGAGAGACAATCTTGAGACCCAACTTGCTATACTCAAACCTCGTTGGGGTCATGCACTGGAAAACTATCAAGAGCAACCTACTCTGATACCATTGATCTAGATTATTTTTGGCACGAAATGAGAGTGAATATATAGTAAATAAATGTATAAATATTTATCAAATATTAAATAATATAACAAAGATATAACCATAAACAAAGAGATACAATAATACACAATTTCTATTAATGAGCGAAATGTACAAAACTGCAGAAATATAGAGTGAAAGACTCGCTAGAATGGTGGCAGCTTATCTCTAAGAAGAGATCTAATGACTATACTCATTCAAAAGAATATGATTGTTACAAAGAGAATCCAAAGTAGTTTTTAACATAAATAAAATCCAAAACAATAACCTTGGAAGATGGAAAGCCAACAGTTTTGTGGACCTTGTTTTGGGTAGTTTGGTGTATTAACTTCCCGGGGGCGTAACTTTGGCATACGATCTTTGTTTGTGGCACACGATAGCTCATTGGAAAGGTATCGAAAATGAGCTTAATTTTGAGGAATCGATCAGATACTTTGGCCATTATTGAGGTTTATGATTGTGAAAATCATTGTTTAGGCCCTCAAAATGGCCCTGAAAGTTTAGGACTCGAAAAACTGCTAAAAATAGTAAATTGCCAACAAAACTATTTTGATCTAGTTGGAATAGGTGGGTGGCACCGATATCCACCTGGATCAGTTGAGGTATTCAAATGAGTAAATATGAATTCGAATATATCAATGATAAGTCAACCAACAAGAGGTCAAAGTGCGGGCATGAGACGACCGAATAAAGATCAAATGAAGGCCGACTAGTAATACGACTTGGAGTCGACTGTAACAAAATACCAACATTTGTGGGATTTGTATCCAATTATCTACATGGATCTGTAACTGCTTTTGGATGCCAATATTTAGGGTTTTTCCTGTTGTAAATCCTATAAAGAGGCGTGTTGTAAACTCGTAAATGCTAATGCATGTGTAAATCATAGGTTGTTGGTGATGTAGGTGTAAGACAGATTGGCTACAAGGTTGTTCCTGCATAGGAAAGAGGGTATGATGTCGATTTTGTCTTAGGTGTGGACCAAGGTTAGACATGTAACCATTTATTCATATTGAATAAGACAACAAGAGAGAAGAACACTCAAGGAATGTTGGTTATCCCGATTTAGGGTTTCCAGGGTAAAATATATCTGTATTTTGTGATTGCTTGTTCATTTACGTTCTTGATTAAATTTTTCTTCTCTTCTTCTAGGTTTAGTGTGGAAGTGTATCTCATTTCCTCACATGTGGTATTAGATCTTTGTTCTTTGACGAGTGTATCAGATCTTGATTTTCCAATATTGAGTCTGAGAACTAAACCCTAGGTATTGTAATAGTCGTAAGTCATAAATTGTGTTAAAGATCGTGGTAAAGAATGACAAGCAGTTCAAGGATAGATATAGAAAAATTCAATGGCTAGAATTTTGAACTTTGGAATCTTAAAATGGAAGATCTTCTTTTAGATCAAGAAAAATGGACAACGGTTTGTCCAGGTACCTATATGATAGGCATATTGACAAAAGAATGGGATAAAATTGAAAGAAGATCAAGAAGTATGATTTCGATTTGTCTTACAGATTCGGTGCAGCTGAATGTCTCAGGTGAATATTCGACCAAGAACTTATGGGACAAGATGGGAATCCTATACCATTCAAAATATATGGAAAATAAGTTGTTTCTCAAAAAGAAAATGTATCTTCTGATAATGAGTGATGGTAGTTTAGTGACTGAGAATTTAAATTCCTTTAATACCGTGTTAATCCAATTATCATATGTGGATATTAAGATCACCGAGGAGAAGAAGTGTATCAACATATTGTGTTCTTTTCTAGACCCCTAAGATAACTTAGTCATAGCTATTCAGAGTAATACAACCACACTAGTGCTAAAGGATGTGGTTTCTTGTCTATTGTCAGAAGAAATGAGAAGGGAAAGCGTGGAAGGATCGACCAAAGATGCTTTAGTGGCGAGAGGTCAACCAATAGAAAGAGATAAAGAAAAATTATCCGATAGAAAGTTCAAGTGCAAGGGTAGATCTAAATCCATGGTTCAGTCGATGTGAATATGCTAGAAATGTGGTAAAGCTATGCATTATAAAAAGGAATTTCAGTCGAAGTAAACATAAGTCAGTGGTGGATCCTATGAGAAGCAATCGACTGAGAAAAATATGACTTTGAATAAGGGAGGTGATGCATACATGGCGTCGAACAATACAAAATAGGATCAAGGTGTTTGGTTGACCGACTTAAGAGAATCCTATAATATGACACCAAATAGAGAATGGTTATGCAAATATGAATGATATAATGGAGGTGACGTGGTGTTGGGGGATGACTTGACAACCAAAATTGTCAGATGAGGAAGAGTTTGAATAATATTTCAAGATGTGAGGAAACGAACCCCTCTAGGTGTGATACGCATTCCGAGTTTGGAAAGAAACATGATATTTGTTAGCAAGATGAGTGATCCAGGTGTGCATACTCTGTTTCAGAAGGATTCATGCAAGATGGTCAGAGGTGCACTAGTCTTAACAAAAGGAGTTTGAATTTGTACCCTAGACAAGTTGTTAGGGAATGTCGACTCAACTGGATGCAACAACATTATTTATCCTGAAATCAACTTGACTGTGACTCAAATCCACTCGATGTCGACTTGAATCGACTCAACTCAAACTAAATCAACAAGATATGATAAAATCGACCCGACCAGGCTATGGCACGAGAGGATGGGACACATTGGAGAAAAAGGACTTCGAGCTATGCACATCAAACGTATGGTTGAAGTGTTTCTTGAATATGGTGTAGAGGTCAAATTTTGTGAGAATTTCAGATATGGAAAACAAAGTCGGGTTAAGTTCCCATTTGGAGATACAAGGGAAAATGGGATTCTAGAACTATTTCATAGGGATGTGTTTGGCTTGGTTACAGTTCCTTCACTTGGTGGATCCCTGTATTATGTCTCCTTCATAGATTAATTTTATAGGAAGACATGGATATTTCCTAAGGAATAATTCATAGGTTTTTGAGAGAATTAAGGAGTTTAAATCTCTTATGGAAAACAAGACAGAGAAAAGGATTAAAGTGCTAAGGACTGACAATGTTGGTGAATTATGTGGAAAATAATTTCATCAGTTCTATAAGAAGTTTGGCATAGATTGCCAAAATAACACACCATATACCCCACAACAAAATGGAGTTTCCGAGAGACTGAACAAAACGTTGTTGGATAAGGCAAGGAGCATGCTCAGTGGTGCTGGGATTACACAAGAATTATGGGTGGAGGAAGTCGACACTGCAAGATATTTGTTGAATATGTCTCCTTTGTCAGTACTAGTTGACATGACTCCACATGAGGTATGGTCGGGTAAGAATCCTTCGATTGCACATATCAAATTATTTGGCTATGATGCATTTGTGCATGTTCCTAAGGAAAAGAGGAGAAAGATGGAAAAGAAGGAAGTCAAATGTATTTTCATTGGATATAAAGAAGGAATGAAAGGATATAAGATTTGTGATCTTGCATCAAGGAGAACAGTGTACAGTCGAGATGTGGTATTCAAGTAATTCAGAGGTAAGTTCAATCCCGGAGAAGTTGTTCAGACCAAGAATAATCTTGAGAAGTTGTGGTTTGAACTGAGGTACATAGAAGATGATTCATATGAGTTGACTCAATATGAGGAAGAGGTAGAACAACAGACTCCAGTGGTAAGGACTTTAGAAAGAATAATAAAACAAGTAGAAAGGTATAGCCCTCCCAAATTCCCTTCCGCATTCATGCTAAATGCCATCGACGGTGAGACCAAGCCGATCGGTGAGGCAACCGACTTGGAAGAGGGTTAACTCTAGAAGAAATCCATGGTTGAAGAGATGGAATCCTTGCACAAGAATGAGATGTGGGATTTAGTCAAGTTACCTAGTGGAATGAATCCCGTTGGTAGAAAATGGGTATTCAAGAAGAATATGAATTCCATAGAACAGGTTGAGAAGTTAAAAGCTTGACTGGTAGCGAAAGGATATTCCCAAGTCGAGGGAGTAGACTTTAGTGAGATTTTTTCTCTTGTTGCAAAATTAACTTCCATTAGAGTACTAATTTATCTAGCAGTAAAATTCGATCTTGAAATAGAATAGATGGATGTGAAGACAACATTCCTACATGGGGACCTGGAAGAAGAAATCTACATGAAACAACCTAAAGGATTTGTAGTAAAAGGAAGGAAAGTGTTGGTGTGCAAACTGAAAATATCCCTTTATGGTCTAAATCAATCGCCAAGGATGTGGTACCATAATTTTGACACATACATCCTTAGTTTTGGATTTACGAGAAGCAAAACTGATCATTCCATATATTCCAAGGAAGAAGGTAGGTGTTTCATATATGTAGCTTTGTATGCCGATGTCATGCTGTTGATTGGAAACAACATGGACAAAATAAAGGAGGTGAAGAAGCATATATCCTCCAAGTTTGACATGAAGGATCTCGGTGTAGCTAACTTCATTCTAGGAATAGATATAAAGAGAGATAGAGCTACTAGAAATCTCTGGTTGAATAAAAAAAAGTATATTGAAACAGTTTTGAAACATTTCAACATGTAGGATTTGAAACCAGTGAAGGTGCCAATTCTTGTGGGAGCAAGACTTAATTCTGAACATGGACGATTTTAAGGATGTAAATTTATATTAAAATGTAGAAACATGGGCTAATCTTATTAGTCCTTAATATACAAAATGTAAAATGTTTTGCGATAGTTTTGTAAAAATATTCAAATTTCTAAGGATTTTATATAGTTTCTATTAAATTTTGGCGATTTTTAAGGTAAAATAATTTTATTCTTTGGAATTTGGGCGAATCACTTTTAGAAAAAAATGGAAATTGGTGAATCATTTTTTGGGAAAAACCATGGAAAATTATTCCATTTGCGAAATGTAGCCCCTAAAATCATCTATGAATTTCTGAACAATTTCCAAAGACACAGGAATAAATAGAGGACATGGCACATTTTTCCTATGCAATTTCTATTGGTAGTCTAATGTATGTGATGGTATTCACTCGAGCAAACATTTCCCACATAGTGGGAGTGTTCAACAGGTACATGTTGACACTTGGAAAGGAGCATTGGACAACTATCAAGAGGGTATTCAGGTATTTGTGTGGCACAAAGGACTATGCTATATGATACCAAGGAAGACCTAGAGATGATAGTGGTAAATTAAATGTACATGGGTTTGTTGATGCCAAGTAGGCTGGTGATATGGATCGAAAGAGTGATATAGTCCAAAAATGCCTTACATGTGCATACAAGACATTGGCCTTTCCACTTACATAATTTGCCAAAATACTGCTGAGGTTGCCTCTTAAAAAACTATTTTTTGGATAGTGTATGCACCCTGCTGCACTAATAGCCTGCGTACACATGCGTACTTCATGCTAGTTATCCTACATACATACACGAGTTGCATGCTAGTTACCCCGCCTTTACCTCCAAAAGTTGCAAAAAATATAAAATTGCAAGGAATTCGACGAAGTTTACGAGCTATAGAGGATTTCCTAACCATTTTACCCCTTGTAGCCCATCCCAAAACTGAATAACCATATTTTAATCATATAAAAAGAGGTATTGGGGTGTCATTTGAAAAGATGAAAGAGAATAAGAAAACTCTTCCAAAATCCCTTCCCCTTCTTAGCCCAAGTTTTTCATCCTATTATGAGTTTTGGTTTCATCCTTCGCTTCCATCCCTTTCTCCTTTCCTAAATGATAAGTTGGTTGTGAGAAGCTAACTTGGGATTGATGCACTTGGAGCCATGATAGAGGATCCCAGACCCAGTTCATGGAGCGATTGCTGACAAAGGTTGTAATCCTTTTTATCTTGAAATTGAATAAAAGAGTTCAATCTTGTCCCAAAACATTATGTTGATATGATTTTGTTGATTTGTGCATTTATATCTATATCTAAACTTTTAAAGTGATTAGTAGAGATAGGATATGTTGTTGCATTGTATTCCTAACCTTTTGCAGGTCGACTTTGGGAGGAGACTGGTAATCTAAGAGGCATCAACAAGTGAAATAGGCTGACACCAACCACAAGGAATATAGGTGCATTATTTAATCCTCTTTCCTTTCTTTCTCATCACTTAGTTTAGTTGGTTTTTGGGTAGGTTGAGGGTAGAACTGTCTTTTAAGGGAGTTAGCGCTCTGCCTTTACCTTTGACCCAATATAGGGTTATTTTCCCTGTAGCAGAATTGGCTACTCCACTAGGGAGTCTCTCTTGGGTCTTAGTGGGAGATTTTGGTTTGATTCAGTTTTTTCAGTTTCTTTTTGAGTTTTCTAAGTTTACTGAGTCAATTTAGGGTCTTTGGTCACCTTCTAGGTGCCTACCAGCCGTCCCTGCCCAATCAGTTATCCAAACCTTTTTTCTTTTTGAAATTTTGTAGAGGTGTACATGCCCTATCATCTGTATATCCCACGTACATACTCGGTCTGCATAGTATAAAACCCACGTACATACACAAGATGCTTGTGCACAACATGTGTCTCTGTGTTTTGGAAGTTTTTTTTTTAAAAGGGGAATTGTTTCCTTTCTTGGAAATAATTTTTGTGCTTCTTAGGATTTTTTGAAACTCTTCAGGGTCTGTGTTAATTGTGTTTGGTTGTGTTATAGATTCAATTTATCTTTCTATTTGCAAAGAACCCTTGTTGTTTCTTAATTTTTGTTTTGTTTTGTTTAGAGGTTTAGAGTGAAACTATAAGAATTAGATCCTCCTGTGGATTCCAGTGAGTCCCTGCATTCAGGTAGTGGTTTAGAGTCTGTGTTAGTCTTGGGTTTATTTTCTTTTTATCTTGTTGATGCTTTGTAAAACAAAAAAGATCATTTACTTGTGATTTTCTTTCCTAAGTATTAAAAAAATAAATAATATTATTACATTTAGTTATGCATTTATGTTTGGTAGTTGTAGCATAGGCTCTCTATTACAAAAGAAAAGAGTTATTTTTCAAAGTTCCTTCTTTGCTATTTCCCTAGAAGTTTAGTAGTTTACATATACATTGTAAAACAAAAAGCACATTCTAGGAAACTTTTTGCATTATAGGTTCTTGGAATACTATTTCGAAAAGTTTGCATTTACAAAGATTTAAAAGCCATTTATTTCAATTTGAAGAATCTAGTTTTCTTCTGCATGAATGCTCTAAAGTTTTTCTTCTCTTTCATCGCTTGAAAACACCATAAGTTGAATGTTCGTACCGTTTTGAGTAAATCAAGCCAATTAAAATCAATGATCAACACTTAAAATCAAATAGACGTTTGTTTGTAGGAATCACCAAGTAGTCTAGGATCTAGGGCCTTGAAATAGGTGTGTAGAGGAAACTCTTCAAGGATGTCTAAACAAACATAAGAGTTTGTGATAGGGAGTTTCATATTCCAATTTCGTATGATTCAAAAGAGACCCCCCTCTAACAAAGGGGCTAAACACAAGGTCGCCTGAGGAAAGGTAGAGGAGATAAACCCTCCAAAGCTGAATGAAGTGTAGTGGGGATCATATATTGATGGTCGTTCTTGGGTATTAATTTGATCACATTTGACTACAGAACCTCATGGACCTCAAACCCATTCAAGATCCTCAGTTGTCTTCCAGACCATTTTCCTTCGGTACCCTTGAAAGGCTTCAGAATTTGTTATCATGCTCATTACGATCAGCCTAACTGTCAATTGTACCCGCCTGGTGATTAACTGTGAGTTGGCATTACCTAGCTTCTTGTTTTTAGGGACTTACATGGGTGATTGTGGGGGTATACCATGGTACCCAGGGAAGACATTGGATCAAACATTACAAAGTATACCTGAAGGGTGTTTCCGTGTTCGAGTTGCACTTGCACCGATAAGTTTCTCTAGTGTCAATTGGCATAACCGTTCTTCCTTCCAGTCAGTTGTTTGATTGATTTTACATTAAAAGCTTCTTAGTGTGTGATCTTTGTTTCATGCTATCTCAACCTTGCAGTTTCGGTTGATATTTTCACAACGTGGAAGATCAAGAGCTCTGCCTTTCACGTAGGCTTAAAGACATGCCGCTAGTTACTTTTAAGCCACCTCTGCCACTTTTGAGGCACATGCTAGATTAAGAGGGCTCATTCGAAGCTACTGGGCCATTGGAAACTATGCCTAAGCCAACTCCTAGAGAAGACTTTCCTACACCAGAGGAGTCCATTGTTTATGAAATTGAAGCTGAAGGATTTAGGCCCACAAACCCTCCGATCACCCACTTATCGATGTCGCTTCTACTTCAGATAGTACCTCCTGAGGTGACTTCACCTAAACGACAGTTTGTTCGATGAGCAACGATGGAAGCAACTAGCGCTACTTCGTCCAGAAGTCTTCATACTCCCGTTTAGGCCACTGCAGGAGGGGGCATTGTACCTCCTCCTCTACCTCCGCCTGTTAGGACTACGGCTGTCTAGACACCCACTAATTTTGGCAGTGGCACAATCCCTTCAACTGATTTGACCATTGTTTCCTCTATACAGAACGCGTATAATGCTCCCTTTTCATATGGGATGCTAGGTTTTGACTCCAGTTCGGTTGTAACGTACTCTACTCTATAGACCATTGGTTTGGGGGTAGGGAGCTCTAATGCTCCCTTATAAGGATATACTGTGGGCACCACTACCCCGATCAATACTATCGCTTATGGTGGGGGTCACATGCCTCCTTTGTACCCTTGACTTGGAGGCACTTTCCAATAGCCGATTGGGCTTAGTACCAACTCTAGTTTGTTCAGTGGGGGGAGCCATGGACCTCAATTCTACATGACTTAGGTGGGATCTATGCCTTTTCCTTGTTTGGTGCATTTGTAAATAATGCTTTCCCATCATCTTCTTTCTCGGCTGGGGGCAACCCCATTTTTGGTCAGCAAAACCCTACGCAAGGTTTCATTCCTTCGCAGGGGAAGATGACAGGAGTTTACCCCTCACAAGGTATTGGATATCCTTGGAAAGGTTATTTTCCTTCGCAAGGGATGCCAATTGGGGGAAACCCCTCCCAAACTCAGTGGAACCTCGGGTAGGGTCCAATACCTAAGCCTAGGGGGTTGGTTGGGGGCATCCCCAACCAAGGTCATTGGAATACTGTTGTTGGCACAGGGGCAGACCCAGGGTTCAATGCTTCAACAACGCACCAACAAAACCCTAACTATTGGCCCTTTCGACAACACCTGCGAGGTAGATGAAGTCTCACTTGAGGTAGAGTTAGGGGAGGTTGTAGGACTCAGGTGTCTACAACCTAGCTAGGACACAGATCTGTGATCACAACACTTAATAGAGCACTTAGCCAACAATATGCATTAAGTTATGATTCTTATTCACATCGTAGATTAACCCTAATTATAGATCAACACAAGATCTAACCCTTACAACCTCTTAGAAAATAACATAAGCTCAAATCTAACATTCATTCACATCATAAAGCACTAAGCATTCATAGATCTATCTATCATACATCAATAACAATGCAATAAGAAAATAGATACATAAATAACATGGACAACATTTCACAAGGACATCGACACAGGATATACGTGGTTCACTCCAGTGTGGGGTTATGTCCACCAATGCTTCTTCTTCTTTATTAGTCTCCTTCAATCTTCTTACAGGCACAGAGCCACAGAGCCCACTCCGCACTGGACAAGTGATCTATGCAGAGCACGCTAGATCCACCTTTCTCAAAATTAGGTCATGATATAAAGCCTTACATAGTCTATGCACAAAGCACTTACAAAAATCTTTCACTTAGCTCTGCAAGCCTTGACACATTTGTGCACAAAGCCAACTATCTATGCACTAAGCCGATTAATGACTAGTAACTACTTATTATTGCACTTAGTTACATATTTAAACATTACAAAGAGGCCTAAGCATGTGTAAACCCATGGGACGACATCCCATACCTGTTACATAAACCCTAAAATCCCAAAAAGCTCATAAAATGGGTGATATCCCATGATCTCTACTTTACCTATGTGTTCCATCTACGACCAGCCTGTCGAAGTCCCAAAAATGGTCAAACACGACCAATGTTTCCTCAAAACTTGGTCGAGGGCCAACATGATCCCAACACTCAACTGTGACTCATCTTGAGTCACTCCGATCTGGGCAATTCTACTTCGAAGGCCTCAAGATTAGCTCGAGCTACCTCGACTTGATTCTTCACTAGAGCCTCCTGCTCGACGAACTCTTGAATTACTTTCTTGGTGACAGGCCCTTCCAGGCACTGTTCTACTGTTGTGGCCACCTGTTCCAACTGTGAGCAATGTTCCTCGATCTCTTCAAAAAGTGTGTAGGCTTCGTCCTGCACTGGCTGGAGTCTCTGTGTCACTTCGATAACTGTTCTCTGGAGAGCAGTGACCTAATGCTAAACTATGCACTGCTCCTGCGACCTCTTCATATTCTCAATTGAAGTAAGAAGCTTCATCTATTCTTGCACTATAGATGCCTTCTGCTTCACCTCCTGAAGCTGTGCTTCGAATATCCTCAACTCCAGATATTTTGTGAGGTGCTCATAGGTATACACACTTTGGTCACTTAGTTTCTTACATTCTAAGGCCAATGGCCTGATTTGTTCTACGACGCTTCTGGAAGTTTCTTCCCTCTAATCTCACACTTCTTGCGGAGTGTTAGGTACTACTTATATTTATAGCTCTGCTACTCTTGCCTGAAGCTACTGAATAGACTTAGTTAGCTTTCCCACTTGCATCTCAGTTGAATCTGGTTCCTCCTCTACCAAGGCTGACATAGAGCGAAGTGCTCTAGTTACTACCTCTTTGACCGCAATATTCTCTGCGAGTAGTTGGTCTTTTTCTTCCTACATCTTTTCATTGTTCTTCTCGAGATCTGCCTAAATTTCACTTTTCTCCTTCTGCACAACTCGAAGTTTCTCTAGGATCTCCTCCTTTTCTTTCTTTAAGGCTTCTGTGGCCTGCTCCTTTTTTCCCTAGGTTCGATGAAGGCGAGTCTCTGTTGCATTTTCTAACCTTTGCAACTAGGTGGGCTCATCCCCCAATTCTAGATTTTCTTCTAAGGATGGAGTAGTAAGCACTGCGCGACCCGACTGGATAGCTTACTACATGTGTTTGAGCTCCTTCTCTATTCAGTCATACATAGACTCCTGCTTTGCTCCATGTCTCTGCAAGATGTCTTCTGAAGCATCTTCTACAACTGTGATGATGAGATCAATGTCATCCAATGTGAGCACGTTCTTCAAGTGAGGCTTATTGGCATGCGCCTTCTTACTTGCCAAAGGTTTCTTTGGGGAATCCTTCCTCTTCTATGATGTGTCCGTTGTGGTGAGGGGACCCTTTGGCGATGCCACTTTTCCTTTTTCCTACTTGTCTTCATCTTCTCTTCCTTCCTCTTGGTTTACTTCATCTCCTCCCCCTGCTACAGGTGATTCAGGCATAGTTTCCTCCGATGCCCAGTCCTTCTCATCACTTTCTATGTCCTACTTCCTCCTTTTTATTCTTTTTCTTTACATTGGTCTATCCATCATACTCAGTCTGGGTGACCAAAGGACTTTCGATGATGTCAGGGTTGGAGAGTTATGCATCTTCGACTGGTACAAGGAATTCGTCTGGCCATTCCTTGGTTATCTCCTCCATATCTTCGTCAGTCAATTTATAGTAGGACTACATCTCCTCTTTACTTTTTTCCCTTCACATGGTGATGTAGATGAAGTGTCGTTTGGCATGGAACTTCGCTAGTGGCCTATACGTATGTAAAGTATTCAGGGTCATCCGCTGAAATTCTTCAATGGCACGCTTCAGTTGTAGGTAGTAAGCGTGGAACATCGCATTTGATTGCCACTGCTTCACCATATCGCTCATAAACCACAAGGTGGTGAACCTCGCGGCCAATGGTTATGATGGCTCGACTTCTGGGAATGTCACTCCCTCTGGCATCTCCCAAGTGACAAATGCGATTAGAATCAACAACCAACTGAAGTGAAATTCGTAGCCTTGGTCCTGCACTTCGTGACAATCCTTCTCCAACTCGTTGATGAGGTAGCTCACCCATTTCATCTACATTCTTCGACACACTTCTCTACGAGGTCGACTACGAACCCTATGAATTGTGTAGGATGATTCTTTCCAACGAGCTTGCCAATGGTCAACTGACAAGCGAGGCACACTGCACCATCCTGGATGGAGGATACCTTGTAGCCTCGCTTTCCCTTCTACACATTGCCATACACCTCCTTTATTCGCTACGCTAGGGAGATATTTATAGCCTTCCCTGGGTAGAATTTCTGAGGGTCTGGTCCCTGCATGCTTAGTCCAGTAATGAGGTGGATCATTGTCAGATCCAAAGTGATGTGCTTATCTAACCAAAGGTAACCTCCATGGTATCATGACAGGAGGAGTTTAACGCATGTGTTAACCTCCTAATGTCTTCCAAAGTGGGGTATCTTCATCACATTTAAGATCGTCAATCACGTGATCTTCTTAATCCATGGTTGCAGAACTATCTTGGGATTCTTCCTAGTCATCTTCATCAGGTACCTATGTGGTGCGAGCATCGCATAGTTCTTTCGATCTCCAAGGTTAGATCACTGATCTTGAGTACTGGGATAAGTCCCAACTATGGTCCGACTGTGTGTATCCCTTTCAGGAGGAACGCAGTGATGAGCGTGTGCTCAAAATCACGCAGGACACTACCATGACTAACCGTGCCAGCCAAAGGTGGGATGTAGTCGAGAAAGACAGAAGCGATCTGCTTCACGTTCACCAGATCGTTGCGGTGCTTTCTTCTTTTCTCAGTCACAGTTCGGCTAGACCGACGTGCAGTCGAGGGGATGCTTGCAATCCTCCAGTCGAGGATTCCTGTATTCCTATAGACATGACTTTCCCAGCCATAAGTTCTATCAAGATATCCTCTACAGACTTCTCTACTGCACTACGTTCACCTGACATGCACACTCATGATCAAACAACTCAGGTAGGCAAACAGGTAGACAAGGCAATCAGACGGACGACGAGGTCTATACAACACAACGCAGTATGTGGTCAATTATCTGTTATCTTAGTTATCTCAATTTGCAAAAAAGTGGTCCCGGTGTGACATTTGACGGATTAAATAAGCAACGTCGTAAGGGATTCCTTCAACGGGTCGAAATGCCTTAATGAATACGAATCCATCTGTTATGGCACGGTTTCAACGGTCCAATGGGGATATTTTCAGCAATAACTGCATTTCTAACATTCTAGAGCGTCATTCTAATAGTCACGATGCCTCCAATGGTCATATATCTTTTCCACGATGAAGTGCCATTCTACGTTGTTCTGCTATTCCGGCGAGGTTCAAGTTCGACAAGCCTAGTTTCTGCGAAGTCTTCTTTGGAACTTCCTACAATTTTTCCAACTTTGCTTTCTTCTTATTGATATTTCTTGCCTTCTTTCCTGTGATCTGGGTCTCTAGATTCCTCTTTCTATTTTTATTCTTACTTTCTTCTAGTAAAGTAACTTCACACTGCTAGGGGTCTTTCAAAGGATTCAAGTGTAATACCCCTTCTCTTACTACTTCCGGGGTGGATATACTTCTTTCCTACATGGACAGGTTTTTCAAGACTCTCTGCGTTCTTTGGACTTCGACATTGAACTCTCTTTCCTTCTATTGCTTCGACTTGTCCTCTTGTTCTTGTATTAGTCGCTCTATTTTTCTAGATATGAAGTCCCTTAATTATTTCTTTTTCTACTCTTTAGCTTCTTCTTCTTCTTTCCTTCGGTTTTGATTTTTCTCAATCCAGGTCTTTCCTAGAAAAAGTGAAAAAGGGGTGTTGTTCTCAACAAATTTAATGACTTCAAATTATTCTTTGGTCGATGTTCCATGAGAAATAATAGGTACATTAGTAACTCTTCCACATAGGGTTATCATATTTCCTTTAAACAATCCTATCCTTCCCAATGAAGGAATCATGTTAGGCTTTTCCAAAATTTCCCAAGTTCTTTCTGGCATAATATTCATGCGTGTTTCCTCATCCAAGATACAGTCTATGTCGAAGTCTCCTATTCTTATTTCTATGCACGTATTTTCTTTTAAGATCTATGGTAAACTGATGTCCCTGGACCATTCAATGTTTCTTTCATCTGTAATAATAGAGTATCTGATTCTTTCTGATTTTCTAATATATCCTTAGTCCCTTGACCTTCTTCATAGTTTTCTGGTATCATGTTCATCTTTTCAACCTTGAAAATCATTCTAGGGAAATCCAAAACCTCATGACCAACATCTTTACAATAAAGACAATTAGGACCTACACCAGGGCATTCCTTAACAAGATGTCCTGGTCTTCTATAGTTATAACACAATGTCAATCATCTCTTTCTTTTAAATGATCCCCAACCTTTCCTGTACTACGCACTAGGATCATAGTGAGGGACCTGCAATCTACACAAATTCTTTCTATGTTTCTTCATCCACTTGTTAGTCCAAAGATTCTTTCTATGCATAGAAATAACATATCTTTCACTATCTCTATAAAATCTATTGAGATCAACTCTTTGTTCTAGCTGTGCCCTAGTTTTCAGACTAGGACAAAATCTATCAAACACACCTAGATTCTTATTTTAAAAGAAAACATTTCCACTTATCTTACCTTTATTAGAGCAAAAAGCTTTAATATCTTACCTATTTTCTTCATTTGTTGGAGCAGGTGAAGACCTAGGGTTCAACGCTTCAACAATGCACCAAAACAACCCTAACTACCGACCCTTTCGACAACACCTATGACGCAGATGAAGTCTCACCCGAGGTAGAGGCAGGGGAGGTTGTAGGACTCAGGTGTCTACAACCTAGCTAGGACACAGATCTGTGATCACAACACTTGTTGATTAAGGTTGATTGTCATTGATGTCAACCCTTGAAGAAAGACCCATAACACAAAGGTTTGGGCAATGGACTCAATAGTGTTTTATGTAAATATGACTCATTATTTTTTTGTCATTGTTGATAAGAAGTAAATATGGATGAACTCCAAAGTGGTCCCCTTATGGAGAAATCCCTCACAAGAAGACGCTTTGTGGAGTAAGAGAACCCATGCTTAATTGTGGAATAATGAGATGAAGGAAAGTGAATTTGTCAAGGAAAATATCCTAGATGGATAGTTCTTGTCATGTCATTTCCGGTGCTATGTGGAATGTCACATAATTCCTCACGGTTAGAGAGTTATGGCCATGAGAAGTTGGATACCCCAGGTTTGGGTAATGGACCCAAGTTTGTTTGATGGGTAACAGTATGAGTTATGCTATATTTTTAGATAATACTATTCTATATGGATAGTACATGTCATTCCATTTCTGTTGGTATGTATAATGTCACATAACTCCTCACGGTTTGAGATTTATGGCCTTACGAAGTTGGAGGACCCTCATATGTCATCTAGAAGCCCCAAAAGGCCAAAGTAATCAAAGTGGTTTAAGAGATTTTAAAAGATAAATAATAAAGTGAAGTGATGAGTGTATTATAATTCAAAGTGAATACAAAATAAATTATTTCAATAATAATTTTAATGGAGAAATTAGAAGCGGACCCAACCCTAAAATAAGGAAAGTGGGGCCAAGTGACCTAGAAGATGTTTTTAAGGAAGCTACTTGGAGAGTATAAATAAGAGGCAAGGCTATCGCATTTGAAATAAACTTGAGCATATCAAATATCTATAGGTTTCTGAGGTATACAAATGATATATAAGCCGAAATTCTGAGGAAAGTGAAGAAAAGAAGACCGAAATGCAAGGAAGGATAATTTCTTTTGATGGTGTTTTCTAATGTTTGTTATTTTCAGGTCATCGCACCATTTTTTCTATAAATTTTTTTATATAATGATTCAGATCCTAAAATTGCTATGCAAGTGATAAAACATATCCAAGTATCTATGTTTACAAATTAATCTTGTGGTTCGTTTTATTTTGGGAGTTACACTCTGTGGAAAATAGGGTTTGTGGCTAGTCCTGAAACTAGTCAAAATGAAGTGTTTCGGGTAAAAACGTCATAACTTCTTCATAACAGATCCAAATTCAGTGATACAAATTATGTTGGTTAGGGTACAATTGTTAGTATGTTGTGTAATATTTTCATATCATTTCATCAAATATTTTGTGCGGGACACACTCTACAAGGTCACTCTCTAGAATAAGTCAGAATTCAGCAAGGTATGCCATTTTTGCTATAACGCCTTTTCTGAGAGGTTCCAAGTAGTGCCACTTGGAGGAATTGTATAAAACACACTGAAGAAAATTGTGTATTAGTTTCGGATCTTTATATATTACAGGATCAAATTTATGATTACTTCAAGTTAGGTTTGTTGACTAATCCAAAACTAGGCATGTGAGACTAAAGAAAAGTTTGATGAAAATTCTAGTCTCTTGTTTTTAAAGTTAAGGACGGTTTGAAGGAATGTGATCATATACACCAATTCTATTACAGAGCTACAAATCAGATTTGGATGATGAAATTGATGAGGGCTTTTGGTTAAGGTACATGTTGAGTACATGGTTGAGACAAGTAGTTGATGAGTTGGTGCACATACATGAGGTGTATAGTTGATGATGTTGGTACATATTGATGAGTCATAGTTGATGAGTTGTTGACACATGATTGGTACATACTTGGCACATGGTTGGATGCACTTTTTTATGGTACAGGTTTATTACAAGTTGGTGCATGGTTGATGCACTTGTTTATGGTACAGGTTGATTACAGGTTGAGGTACAGGTTGATGCATGGTTCACATTTATTGGTACAAGTTTATAGTGGTATATATCACAGTGATAGTGTGACAGTGGTTCCATCATTCTACTTCTACTTCAGGGTGGCAGGACGGGGCAAGGACAGGTGGTTGTAGCCACCTTCCGGTTGTAGCTGGAGAACATTGGGGGTTGTAGCCTCCTTCTAGTTGTAGCCAAAAATTTGGGGAGTTGGAGCTTCCCTTAGGTTGTAGCTTGAGAAACTAGGGGGTTGAAGCCTCCTTCTAGTTGCAGCTGGAAAACAAAGGAAGTTGGTGCTTCCAATGAATGTAATTCTTCAAGACATATAAGAAAAAACAGTCCGTGGTTTTCTCTCGATTTGGTTTCCACGTAAATCACTGGTGTACTATGTATGTGTGTGATTGTTTATTTATTACTACTCATTATTGGATAATAATTCTGCATTGATATATTATTTGAAGAAAAAGGATTAATATTACGTTATTACTGATTCACCCCCCTCTCAGTAATCCAACAATTGGTATCAGGGCAGGTTCCTTCAGAAATCAGCTTAACCACTGAAAGGTAGATCGTGGAGAGTACCAAATCATATAAAAATGGAATACCACAGTTTGATGGACAAAAGTATGTTTTTTGGAGCATAAGGATGAAGGCATATATACAAGCACATGGATTTGAAGTTTGGCAATCAATTGTAGATGGATACACAACACCAACAATTCCACCATCAAGTGACAAAGCAGTGAAACTCGGTGAGAATAATTCCAAAGCCATAAATGCACTTTTGAATGGTTTCAGTGATACGATATTCACCAAAGTTGCAGATTGTAAATCTGCTAAAGAGATTTGGGACAAGCTTCGAAATATTTATGAAGGAGATTCAAAAGTCAAAACAACAAAGCTTCAAACTTACAGAGGTCAGTTCGAACAACTAAAAATGAAGGAAGATGAAGATATCACAGCCTACTTCTTACGAGTCGATGAAACATTGAATTCAATCATAGGATTGTGAGAAGAAATCGAAGAATCTGTAATTGTTCAAAAGGTACTAAGATCTCTTCCTATGAGATTCAACCCTAAGATATCAGCACTAGAAGAAAGATCAGATCTAAACTCAATAAGCATGGACGAACTGCATGGAATCTTCACAGCATATGAAATGAGAACTGAACAGGAAAATCCAAATGTAAAATAAGCAGCCTTCAAAGCATCCAAAAGATCAAAGAAAAAGAAAAAGGAACAAGAAGAATATAGCAACAACAACGATGTCTCAGAATATGATGAAGAAGTGGCCAACTTAGTCAAAAGAATGAACAAGGGAACCAACAATAGGTACAGAGGTAAGCTTCCTTTAATTTGTTTTAATTGTGATGGTATTGGTCATTTTTCTAACAAATGTCCTCATAAGAAAAAGAGAAATGATGAAGGTTACTCAAAAGGCAGAAAAAATTATAAAGGTAAAAGAACTACAAAGAAAGTTTTCAAGAAAAACTTTTGCACCAAAGAATACATCTCATCATCAGATGAAGATGAAGTCAGTGATAGTGAAATAGGGAGACTTCTATTCATGGCAGTAGAAGACTCTGATAAAGAAGACTCCGAAGAAGAATATGAAGAAGCATATGAATAAGAAATTTAAGAGGTAGAAGTTGACTTCCGAGAAGAATTAATGAGTGCCATAGAAGTTATCAGAAGAGAAAAGAAGAAAAACAAGAAACTACAAGCATAACTATATAAGAGAAAAGACACTCAAGAACTAGAACAAATGATTACAAAATTGAAGGTTCAAATACAAGAAGATAAAAGAATTGAAGAAGCACTCAAAGAACAACTAGAAGGATAGGACGGGATCATTGGAAACCTGGAAGTAGAGATTGTCACACTAAGAAAGGATATTCAATAGAAAAATATGCAGAATAGCTCAAAAGTTCTGGATGACATTATTAGCAGTCAAAAATATTATCTTGACAAGTCCGGACTTGGATACAATCAAACAGAAAAGGGATCAAGCTCCAAAACAACATAGCAAGAAACAAATCCAAAAATTTATGCAGAAACAATCAAAGGGGATAAAAAGATATACAAGGAAGATTACAGGGACA
>ML784234.1:166013-213267 GCA_009831015.1 Picea engelmannii | reverse complement strand
TCTGTGGTTTTCTCCCGATTTGGGTTTCCACATAAAACACTGGTGTACTGTGTATGTGTGTGATTGTTTATTTATTACTACTCATTATTGGATAATAATTCTACATTGATATAACATTTGAAGAAAAAGGATTAATATTACATTATTACTGATTCACCCCCCCTCTCAGTAATCCAACAACACTTAATACATAACTTATACAAATATATGCATTAAGTTATGATTCTTATTCACATCACAGATTAACCCTAATTACAGATCAACACAAGATATAACCCTTACAACCTATTATCACATAGCATAAGCTCAAATCTAACATTCATTCACATCATAAAGCACTAAGCATTCATATATATATATCTATCATACATCAATAACAGTGCACTAAGAAAATAGAAACATAAATAAATTGGATGACATTGCACAAGCACATCGACACAGGATATACATGGTTCACCCTAGTGTGCGGATACATCCACCAACTCTTCTTCTTATTTATTAGTCTCCTTTATTCTTCTTACATGCACAGAGCCACAAAGCTCACTCTGCATTGGATAGGTGATCTGTTCACAATGTGCTAGATCCACCTTCATCAAAGTCAGGTCATGAAACAAAGCCTTACACAGTCTATGCACAAAGCACTTACACAATTCTTGCACTTAGCTTTTCAATCCTTAACACATCTGTGCACAAATCCAACTAGCTATGCACTAAGCCGATCAATGACTAGTAACTACTTCTTACATTACTTAGTTACTTATTTATACATTCAAAGAGGCCTAAGCATGGGTAAACCCATGGGACGACATTCCATACCAATTACATAAACCCTAAAAGCTCTAAAATCCTACAAAATGGGTGAGATCCCGCGATCTCCACTTCGCCTGGGTGCTCCATCTTCGACCAACCTGTCAAAGTCCCAAAAATGGTCAAAAACAACCAATGTTTCCTCAAAACTTGGTCAAGGGCCAACAACTGTACAAGGATAAATCCCTACAGAAGGCATGTCATACAACTATGAGAATGGGCCAGTGATTCAGAGCCAAACACAAGTACCTTTTACTAGAAAAGGCCACCATGTTTTCTACCAAAACCCTAGCCTACAGGTAAATGTTTCCTGGCAACCTGGCACCAACCAAAATCTATGCCCCTCTTTTCATTTGAATCCGCCACAACCAAGACTAACATTTTTGGAAACTATGCAGTTTCCAGACTTGTCGATACTTTTGAACGATCCGATCTATCATGATCCATGTTGGCCCCCCATTCCAACTAAGTTTCCATCAGACATCCCTAAGCTCTAAGGAAATCCTGGCAAAGATCTAGGTGATCATGTTATGACTTTTCACTTATGGTGCTCATCCAACTCGTTAAAGGATGATTCCCTTCAGTTGTGTTTATTTCAATGTACTCTTATAGGGGGTGTCATGAAATGGTATATTGTGCTCTATAGCTCGAAGTATGCTTACTTTAATGACCTTTCTATGGTATTCTTAAACCATTTCCAGTTACTGGTAAGATACGATGCTGACACTGAGTTTCTGGCCAACTTCAAGCAAATGAAATATGACCATATCTCAGATCACATCTGAGAATTGAAAATATGAAAGAGTTTGACCAAATTTAAGGTCCCTCCCACATTTTTACTCTAGTGGTTCCTAAATTCCTTGGTGCCTTGCATATCCAAAGACGTCACGACGTCCAAGTTTTTTTCCGAAGAAGAGGCTATCATGAGATCCCAACAACTGGAGTTGATTTACTCTCAGTCTGGTATGCTATACGAGATCTTACCCGACACACCATGGTTGAAGTTCGACAAGACCAAACAGAAGTCTGGGCCTCATGCTGATGACATAGTAGGATAAACACAGAGGAAGCCCAGAGATCAATTGTCTAATCAGTTACAACAACTATCAATTTAATAGAGTGTGGCTAGCCAAACTCCTAGTTCAACTGCCCCTGTAACCCAAACATTGGATGTACACAGTGTGAATCGATAAATCCCAAGGGAAACCAACAAACCAAGGAAAAGAGGAAACCTAAAAACATGAAGGGTAAGGGGGATTAGAAGGCTGCAAATAATGTTGGTGAGGGAAAAAATGAAAAGAGAAAGGTGAAGTTTCTATGTAAGCTTTGCAAAGAGGACCATTTGATTCACCAATGCCATTTTCTTGAGGAAGCCCAAAAGATATTTCCACAATAGCAGTTTGCCATGTTAACCAACCCTTTTCCGCACGGGAAATATTTGGCTCAAGCTTCCTCATCCATGAGAACTCCTAGTGGTAGTCAGGGAGCCCCTGTGCCTAATACTAAGAACGGGTCCACAAATGTTTATATGATGAAAGATCAAGATAATCTACAGACCAGGGCTCATAACTACGGAATGGCAGAATCTGTTGAGAAGGGAAAATAATCCTTCAACCCACTGACTCCTCTTCAAATTGAGAATACTTTGGGAGAAACGATGACTTTCATTCCTAAGGGTGCATTCAAAAAGGCTTATGATAACCCAAACACAAGGGCTTCTAAGAATTACTCCATCGTGGAGGATTTGGCACAAACGCCTTATGAAATGTCCACTCGGGAATTTCTCCATAGTTTACCCTCACAGAGAAAAGCGTTGTTGTATTCCCTAGTAGTGGCCGAGACCACTAACTCAAGAATGATTGTTTTTGACTGTACAGACCATAAGCCTTGTCTTCCTCACCATGTCACGTTTTAGATAGTAGTGGTGTACGACATGAAATCATTGACACATAACATTTTCCATATGATGGTTCATGAGGGTTCCTCGACTTGCGTGATGTCGTTGGCATGTTCGAAGGCCATCGACCAACCTGAGTTTTCTCTGTCGCCCATGTTTCTAACTACATTTGACGATCGATATTTCAAATCACATGGCATAATTCCTTCCTTTCCCATGAAGTTGGAGGGTAAACCTATGTGCGTCGAAGTAGAAATAGTCGATGTGCCTCTCGACTACAATATGTTTTTAAGGAGAAGTGGACCTATTCTATGACAACAATTATATCCACCATTTTTTGGGTCTTATGTTTTCCTCACAAAGGTTAGATTATAACCATTGATCAGTTATGCTTCTCACATCCTGACCTTTCATCGATGGCATCCAAACTCTCGATGATTGACAACCCACAACAAGGTACCGTTAACTTAGGTGCCATATTGTTTCCATCTTTAATGGGGAATTTTGATTATCCATCGTCTTCCAATTATGTCAGGTTCATTTTAGCTATCCCTGACCATTCAAAGGCTACGATTTTTCAAGTCATGTCTTTTATAATGAGTTACTTTAATGACCCGTGTATTTTACCTTCCTCATCGGCTTCGATGGAGGGGATAGGGCACCCTGGAATGGATATGCCCTTATCCACTGCTGAGGTCACATACAATATTGTCCAACAATCCTTGACCAACCCTAATCCAGCTCCACCATAGGAGATAGATCCCATTCTAGAGAATTTTTGGGCTCAAGACTCTCTCGCCACTTATGATTCTCTAGAGTTATTTTTTCCCTCTAACCAGGCGATTTTAGAGGCAATGACTGGCTAGACGGACCTTGGGACGATATTCATCACATATCTTATTTCTTACCCAAGTTGAAGAGAATAAAGGAAGGAGAATTCATTATGACTATGAATGGAGATGCCCCTTGTCCTATTAACCCTCTGGCAACACACAAAATATATGCCAAGGGAAACATGGAAAGTATAGCTTAAATGATTCCTATCAACATATATAGAACCCCTGGTGTCGTGGAAAATGTCTTCGTCATAGTGGATTGTTCTCCCAAAGAGATTCGGATCTACACTAAGTTTTTTAAATAATTTCGCGACGTCTTTGTTTGGTATTATGAGGAAATTCCAAGCATTGATCCACGTATCGTTGAACAAGATATCACAAATTACCCTGATGGTAAACTTGTCCGGTAGAAGTTTCGCCTAGTCAATCCTCGCAAGGCAACGACGATAAAGGATGAAGTAGAGAAGCTCATCAATGCTTGTTTCATCTATCCTATGCAATTGACGGAATGGGTAATGAACCCTATTCTTGTAAACAATAAGCAAGGTACGATCCACATAAGTATGGACTTTCGTGACCTAAAAAAATATTTCTCGAAAGATAAATTTCCAACCTCATATATTGACCAGATCATCGATGAATGTGCAGGTTGTGAGGTATTTTCTTTCATGGATGGTTTTTTCAGGTACAGTCAGATTTAGATCAAGCCTGAGGACCAACATAAAACAAATTTTATATGTCCTCGGGGTACATTCGCGTACAAAAAAATGCCTTTTGTCCTTAAGAATGTTGGTTCCACTTTTCAATGGGCCATGTTGTTTTATTTACACAACCTCAAACACATAGTCGAGGTGTATCTCGATGATATGGAATCACGTTACCGTAAGAGATCCGATCATCCCGCCCATTTACAACTTATATTTGAGAGGTGTCGCTACTATCAGATTCTCCTGAATCTAAACAAGTGTAGTTTTTGTGTGAGATCGAGACACTTGTTAGGTTTTATCATATCAACTAGAGGGATCATGGTTGATCCTCTGAAGGTTGAGGCAATAGCTCAATTCCTTCCCTGCACACAATCACCCAGCTTCAAAGTCTACAAGGGAAATCCAATTTTCATCGGGTTTTTGTTGATAACTATGCCGAGATTAATAAAGGGTTCATGCGTCTCTTGAAAAAAAGGGTCCCATTCTGTTGGGATGAAGAAACTCAACGCTCTTTTGAAGCATTGAAACACACTCTGACGTCTGCCCCTCTCCTGAATCCTCTGTATTATGCAAGGATTTATTTTTGTATTGGGATGTCGCATTGTCTATTATTGGCATGGTCTTGGTCCAAGAGGATGACACACTCAAAGAGCTTGTCATATAATATCTTATCTGAGGCTTGGTTGGACCGAAATTCAACTACACACATGTTAAGAAACTTGTTTTGGCAGTTGTTCATGCTGTCAAACGGTTCCATCATTACATATTACTTTGCAAGACCACCATTGTAGCCGTCGTCAACCCTTTTCAATATGTGTTAACATGATGGGTCATCGGTGGTAAAATCGGTCGATGGATAGTCATCCTGCAAGAGTTTGACTTGGATTTTGTTTAAGAGAAATCTAAAAAGTCCTTGGTCTTTGCTAAAATAATCTTAGAACTTCTGGTCGAAAGTGGTAATATTTTTCCTAAAGAGTCATTGATCAATGGAGAACTTTTTCTTATTGCATCTTTGAACCCTTGGTATGGAGATATACTTATGTATATTTATACTTTGAAGTGCCCTTCTTGTACTTCTCGCGATAAGTGTCGATGGATGCGCCACCAAGAGTGGAAATATATTATCCTTGATGAAACTTTATATCATTGAGGAGTGGATTTCATTCTCCATCAATGTCTCACTCACAAAGAAGCATAAATTGTTTTAAATGACTGTCACACAGGAGCATGTGGCGGTCATCTGTCTGGGTTGGAAACAACCCAAAATATTTTTCACCCTAGATACTTTTGGCTCACATTAATCAAATATTGTGTAGATGTGGTCAAGAAGTGTCACCCATGCCAGAGCTTCTCTCGGAATATGCGGGCACACCCAAATCCCTTGTTCCTAGTTATTGTTGTTAGTCCCTTCACCACGTAGGGGGTTCATTTCACTACATGTCACCCAGTTTAATTTAGGGGGCATCACTATATCATCATAGCAGTAGAATACTTTACTAAGTTGGTGGAAGCTATGCCGGCATTCAACAATGACAGGGAAAAACCTGACATTTTTGTTTTCAACCAGATTGTAGCCAGGTTTGGTATTTAGAAGGAGATTGTCACAGATCATGGAAGTCACTTCTAGAACAAAATGATGTTCGAATTAACATCAAAACTAGGGTTTAAACAAGAATATTCGTCACCTTACTACCCACAAGTGAATGATCAGGTAGAGGTTGTTAATAAGTCTCTCAAGACTATTCTTCAACGAACAATTAATTCAACCAAGTCAAATTGGAATTTGATGTTGTACTCGACACTTTGGGCTTATCAAAATTCAGTCAAGAATGCTACCAGTTTTTCTCCTTTCTAACTCATCTACGGGCTGTAGGAAGGCTTTCCCATAAAATTCCAAATACCTTCTCTTAAGTCGACAATGGAACTACTACTTGGCAGTACACCTCTTGAAGAACGTGTTTTATATCTCAAGCAAATCGATGAGCAACATTGAGATATATCCTTGGCCAACGAGGATCACAAACAGTGTGTCAAGTGTTAGTATGATCAATTCATCCACCATCAAATTTTCTCTGAAGGTGATCTTGTCCTAGTCTACGACTAAGACAAAGATCCCTTGTGGGTAGGCAAGTTCAAATCCATGTGGTTTAGACCATTCATTGTGAAGAAAGTCTCTGAAAAGGGTTCTTATCAACTGGTTGTTTTTGAGGGTAACGATTTATCAGAGGCTAGAAATGGGATCTACCTTAAGAAATATTACACTTAGGTTGATCTCCTGAGCGTGACTTCTTGTATATATGTATAGATTTATTTATATAGTCTTGTCTTTTTTTATTTTTTATGGACATGTAATTATTATGTTTTCTTTTCACTGTGGTAGATGTCAAGTGAATCTGAAGTCTATGTCGGGTTGGCATACAATGGTAGATGACACACTTTGAGGCTTGCTTCCACAACTTGGGTGATTTTTACACCTTTTGGTCGTTGATGTCTTATGGAGGTATTTGTCTAGGCAAAGCAACCAATAATGTTGTTGAGTATAGTGCAGTAATATAATTACTATGTAATGCCTTGTCACATGGTATTTCTCACCTCTGGGTTTATCTAAATTCTTAAATGGTCATGTCCAAGTTAAATGGGGTGTACTGTGTCTATGATCCCACCCTTCACCGATGATTCCTTAGGGTACATCTCTTAGAACTCTATTTTCATTATATTACTTATATTCATGTTCCTAGGAGATCTATCAACTAACTGATACATTGGCTAATCAAGTATTAGATTGGCATGTTGCTCACACATAAAAGTAAAAAACACACACATACACGCACATGTAAATACATTTATACAAAAATTTTATCCATAAGAAAAAAATATGTATATATAATATATCCCAAAAAATAATGTCATGAGCAAAAATTGGGCCATAAAATTCCTCAAATAAATTCTGTGTATATCACTAGGCTCAAGCCCTCACTACAAAGTACAAAAAGTTCCCTTGAAATATGTGTGGTACAATACTAAATATGGTCCGGACCTATTGGATCTACTGTAATGGACTACGACATTCGAAAGATGCCATAACAAGTGGATCCAAGTCCTGGGCACCTCTACAACATGTGGCTGCATAGCCGAGGGAAGGTCCTCTATCTCTACCATCAACACTACATGTATGAGAGCTATCAGGTTCCTCTATAATCACAACACTACTCTCTCAGCCTCTCTGGCTGGGGTCCCTCCTATAGTTATCGGTCCTCTTTCTCCTGCTGATTCGACCTCTGCTCGAGGATGACACCTGGTCCTAGCAAAGTTAGTTGATCACACTGGTCCCACGTATGTATTTAACAAATATTTGAGTTAGTACTTTGAAATTACTATAAAAAGGATAATATTTAAAAAATTAAAAAATTAAATAACTTTAAAGTATGTTTACCTATCTCTCCTCTCTCCTCGCTAGGGGGAATGGAAATATCAGGATCCCTTAGGAAACATATACCTGCATATGGATAGTCCTTGATCACAGGAATCTGACAGGCCCACCAATAAAAAAATTGTCGTCAAAGGCATATTGGACTCTCCTCGCACCTTGTGTAGGAAACAAAGTTGCCCACCTACACAATGCCCGAAAGGAGGCAATATGGATTCATGATGTCTCCCTAGAGCTAAGGCTTGGCACTCTCTCGAAAAAGAGAGCACACAATACGGTCCCGAACCTGATGTTCTTGTTCATTATTATTCAATAGTCAGTTAGTTATTTATTCATGCATGTGAGCACGATAGTCCTCCAGTCGAAAATAGTGGCATATAGACATTGAAATGAACAATGCATCTATGCACATGAAGCCTGATGAAGTGCTGCAGATCTCGTGATCTGCCCAATCATAAAGAGTACTATCTGAAGACTGAGGCTAGTGATATTATTTATCGACACCTGAGATCCTACTTTCTCATTGCCAACCTCGCAATATATCCCAATGTAGTCCCCTATGTTATATGGCCCTCGAGGAAAGGTATTCAAGTTGACTGGTTCCCCTCTCCTGGAGAGGCCGGTCATAAAGTAAATTTCCTCTGTCGTTGGAGTCAGTGATTGACCCTCTAGCATGAAAGCCTCTGCATCTGGATGCCTATACTGTATCAAGTGGTTTAGTAATATAGCTTGTTCCCTCATGAATGGACACTGAAACAATTTCCACATACCACATTGTTTAAGCATGAAAATGGCCCCTGAATCCTCCTGTACCAAGACATCTAGTTCCTCATGTTCCCTTTCCTGCCAATGAACATACATACTATTGCACAAAATTGGGAGAAGTTAGCCCTTGTTTCACTTTTTTGAAAATTAAAAGAGGTGTACGCGAGCTGTCTTTAAGACAGTCATGTATGTACGTGGTCTAAGTGTTACTTTTCTTGCGTACATATGCATGCTGGGCATGGAAAACCCACATACACGTAGGCCCAACCCTTTTACAAGGGCACACACCTTCCAAACATTAAACTAAGAAAATATTAATGGATTAAAATGAAAGGAAAGGTCAATTGTACTTACTTGGTTTAGGTGTGAAGATGTTTCATCCATCGTAGCTCCTTGAATTCACATTTTAGGAAAGAGTGTTTTTTGATCTTTTGGTTATTTTCCAATTTTAAATGGTTAAAATGAGCTATACACCTCTATTTATAAACATTTTAGGCCTTTTTTACCCCACTTTGGTCCCCTTTTTCACTTTTCTCGAATCGGTAGCTAGTTGAGTTCTCTTTTGAGAGATCTTTGGGTCATTCTAATGAAAATTTTCTTTTGGTTTGGTATTTTCTTGAGACGGGTTACACTTATATCATCCCATGGTAAAATTCATTTTTTGACATTTGCATATAGGTTAGTTTTTCACCACCCTGCATTTTGCATATTGTTGACTTTTGCACTTTGCCATAGGATTGATCCCACCGAAGTGTGACACATAACCTCCTCTGTTGCTTTAGAAGTGTCGTAATTAGGTGGTGGAGTCTTCCTCTACATGGATTCCCTAGGTATATCCTTTGCTGCATTTTGGTGTCCATGCTGTGAGTTTTCTCCATAGGCTTGGGAGTCCTTTTAGTCCTGCAATGATTACATTTAGAAGCCCCATTCTTCTTAATCTTTTCTGGCTCTTACTAGAGGGAATCCCCATGAGCATAGTTTGTTGTCTTTCAGGCTCGTTTAAAATTTGAAAGCAACATCTGACGAGATATTATTTATTATTTTATGTCTCTTCTGGAATACTTAATAAAAGAAGCCTCCCTAGAGTCTTCTTTAATCCCTTTTCAGACTCTCTAAAATAGAAAAGATTTTTGAGTGATCTTGTTTCCCTTCATGCTTGTCAAAATCAAATTTGAAGGAACATTTGTATGGTGGTAGTTTACCCCTTTTTTGGTCCGAACAATTTATTTATGAATAAAGGTATGCCCTAGGAGCTTCGGTTCGCTAGGAGAGTATTCTCAGGTGTAAGTTTAACCCTTTTTCAGGCCCGAGGGACTAAATTTTTGAAAAAGGGCTATTCTCCTATGTTTTGGTTTATCTCTTTTTTAGGCCTTGGATATTAATTATGAAAAATGAACCCCCTCAGAGTCCATAGTTAAGCTCTATTCAGACTCCCTATATATGAAAAGATTGTTGACTGACCTTGTTCCTTTCACACTCGTTAATTGTTCCAGAGGGAATATCTATTTGGCATAAGTTTAACCGTTTTTCTAGCCAATAGATTATCTAGGAAAAAGGTACACCTCGGGAGACATGTCTCACCGAGAGAGTTCTCCTAAGTTATATTTTATACTTTTTTTGGCTAAGGAGACTAAATTTAGAAAAATGCTGTGAGTCCATAGTTAAGCTCTTTCCAGACTCTTTCAAATTGAAAAGATAGCTGAGTGACCTTATCTCAATCACACTCATTAAAATGGTATTGAAGAGATGTCCTTTTGGTATAATTTTACCCATTTTTTGGATCGAATGGACTAATTACAAAAAATAATACTCTAGAGTCATCTTTTAGTGTTTTTCAGACCCTCTAAACATGAAAAACCACCGAGCTTACCTTCTCTTGGATCGTAAAAATTCACATGGAAGGAGTTATGTTGTGTCATACTTAATCACATTGCATGTCTCATCCTTACATCTTTGGCATAATGCCAGATTCATGTTTCTATTAACTGAACCTTCAAAATAATTCCTTAAATGAAAGCCTTGTAGCACTCTTTGCCCTTGTGATCTGACACCTTGACCCCTGGAGGAATTTTCTCGAGTGTACTTATCTTCCACATGTCTCCTTGCACTGAGCATCAATATGTTCCATGTGCTTGGAACTAGTTTGATTTCCCACAACACTTGTTCCTCCTTTGTAACATAAGACTCTTTTATTCTTTTTCAAGCTCGTTAAAAATTTGAAAAAGACAAAAAAATCAAATATTCCAAAAAGTGGGGACATGATATACATTATTTTTTTTGGTAGCAAGATAGTCGCCCTTGGACAAAGCACATCCTTCTGTTTGTTCGCTAAGCATTGGGATCTAGTATAGTCTTAGGAAGCTGTTCTCGTTACATAGAGATGTGTCCTCCTCCATTTGGTTACACTTCCAAACATATGGAGAGTTTGTGGCACCTCATGTATCACAAACTTATGTCAATATTATGTTGCCTAAGTATCATTTTTTTGTCATGCTTTTGTCCAAGGGAACTTTTATCCAAATTGAGTTGGACATCGTGTAGTTTATCTCTTGAATTTCATGAGTCAGCCATCCCAAGAGTCTAGTCAAGTTTGGATTCAAAATCAATGAATTTATTGTATATTTTAACTTTGTACAACATTTAGTGCAAACAGATTTTTAGTAAAAGAACATAAAATATACAATGGAAAATAGAAACACCACACAAAGATTTTTCTTCTGGAAACCCAAACCAAGAAAAATAGCATATTCTATATTCATTCATAATGATACACTTTTTACAATACAATATACATATAGTAGCCATTGGAATCCAAAAACCTAACCCAATGACCTGGCTTAGTCAACAACCATAATTCCTTAACCGGAAATAGAAAACCATCGACAAAAAACCATGTACCGAAAAATCGCTCAACAATGGACATGCAAATCAAGGCAACAGAAAAAATGAGGCAAAAAATGTGACACGTTTCGTTGCACCCCCCAGGGGAGGGCCTAATTCCCCCCCCCTCAAACCCCCCTGCACGACTGACACAATGTAGACACTACTACTCATGCAAAGAATATAACACATACCCAAAAGTTATGTGTCTGATGATTGAGATTCTCTATTCTTTCCCTGACGACATGTCGAAGACCTCAGGGTAGTGAGTCTTACACTCTTATTGTACTCTTACCTGATATTTTGAAGATCTTAAATTTGTTTCTCGAGCAATGAATTCCTCATCTCCAGCCATAAGAATTGATGCTTCTTGAAGATGCATATCATATTGTACTTGTATATCCTCAAATGACCTTGAGATGTATATTCGTTGTGTATTGTTTGTGGCTGCACTTTATATGGACATTTATATTTTTTCTAGTAGTCATATGTGACATGGATTTGCAGTGTACTTGATTGGAAACCATGATTAGTTTATCCTAAGCATGGGTATGCCCGCCTCACAGAGATTATTATTATTTTTGTATATGGCATGCTCATGAACACTCATCTCAGGCTCACTCAACTTTGTACCTTCCCACTATGTAAAGATATTGTAATATATTTTGGCCATCAATTTCTCTTATGACCTCACACATTAGGGGGCATTTGTTATAGTCCAAAAATGCCTTACCTGTGCATACAAGACATTGGTATTTCCACTTACATACTTTGCCAAAATACTACTGAGGCTGCTTCTTAAAAAACTATTTTTTGGATAGTGTACACGCACTGCTGCACTAATAGCTCACATACACAACTGTGTTGCATGCTAGTTATCCCATGTACATATGCGATTTGCATGCTAGTTAGCCCGTGTTTACCTCCAAAAGTTGAAAAAAATATAAAATTGGAAGGAATTCAATGGATTTTATAGGCTATAGAGGTTTTCCTAACCATTTTACGCCTTGTAGCATGTCCCAAAACCGAATAACCATCTTTTTCTCATATAAAAAGAGGTCTTGGGTTGTCATTTGAAAACAAAAGAAAGAGAATAAGAAAACTCTTCCATAATCCATTCCCATTCTTAGCCCAAGTTTTTCATCATATTCCAAGTTTTGGCCTCAACCTTCCCCTCCAACCCTTTCTCCTTTCCTAAGTGATAAGTTGGTTGTGAGAAACTAATGTGGGATTGATACACTTGGAGCCACGATAGAGGATCTCGGTTCCGGTTCGTGGAGCAATTGGCGACAAAGGTTGTAATCCTTTTGATCTTGAAATTGAATAAAAGAGTTCATTCTTGTCCCAAAACATTATGTCTATATGATTTTGTTGATTTGTGAATTTATATCTATATCTAAACTTTTAAAGTGATTAGTAGAGATAGCATATGTTTTTGCATTGTATTCCTAACCTTTTGCATGTCATCTTTTGGATGTCATTGTGCAAAGAATTTAAGACATACCCAACATTATCCCACTTGTTGTTTTCTTTGCATACAGGGGGTTACAGGGTTAATTAGTCAACAAACTGGGGAAGCAATGCCCATGGATCCTCTACACCAAGAGAACTTCTTAGTTCTCACAAATATTGTTAATGAATATGCAACATTCTTCAAAGTGTCCACCTTCATCAACAATACTTTCTTTTCTTCAACCATGTCTCTCGCAAAGTGATATTGAATATCAATATGTTTTGTATTTGAATGATAAGATGGGATCTTCGTGAAAAAAATTGCACTTTGATTGTCACAATCTATCCTTACATATTTTTGTACCAACCCAATACCCGAACACAATATTTGTAACCATACTGCTTCCTTACTTGCATGAGTGGCTGCCATGTATTCAACTTCTGTAGTTGAAAGTGCCACTACAACCTGTCTTTTGCTCATCCAACTTATTTCTCTTCCAAACAGGTTAAACACATACCCACTTGTAGATATCCTACGTTCCAGATCTACAACCTAGTCTGCATCTACAAATCCATGTATATCCAACACTCTGTCCAATCCCGGTCTTCCTTGGTAGCACAATCCATAGCTAGTAGTTCCACGAAAATACCTGAAAACCCTTTTTACTGTTGTCCAATGCTCCTTCCCTGGTTTTGATATACACCTACTCAAAACTCCCACTACATGTGCAATGTCCAATCTAGTACAAACCATTTCATACATCAAATTTCCAATTGCACTCACATATGGAACACGAGACATGTCCTCCTCCTCTTCCTGTGTCTTGGGACATTGATCCACATACAACTTTACACCAATAGGAATAGGAACTGTTAGCGATAAAAAATGCACTGGCATTTTTTAAAGAAGGATGCCTAATCTTGTAGGGAACATTTGATTAGCTTCCCAAGCTCCAAATGAAGATTTGAAAGCACCATTGGGAATATTAGGATTTGTAGATGTCGATCGACTATTCAATCATGTAAAATGGACTCTCCATGACTAAGAAATTTGATTTTAAAAAAATCTGCACTTTCACCAGCTAACTCGTCTCGAATTTTGCTAGTTAGCTGGTGAAAGCTCTGATTTTCACCAGCTAAGGAGCGGATTTTTGGGTAAATTAACTGGTGAAATCCTGTCATGGCCAGAATAACCGAATTTTTGCCCAGATCAAGAATTTTTGAGTTTGAATGGTTTGAAACCACTTCAAATGGACAGTTGTTGAATTATCAAGTCTGATTCAAAGGCTAGTTTTGAGGGATAAGGTCAAAAAGAGTTTTTTCAACTACATTTGGCATCTTTTTCAAAGGCAGAATATTAGGGGTTTGAAGACACATCATCCAATTCGAATTTTATCTCTGGAGGACCAAATCAAATAGCCTTGGGAGGCTAAAACTACACTTCATGAGCAATCTACTACTCTTAGAGATCATTAGATAGGATCTTTTCCTATTTTGTTTTGATTTTCCATTTTTAGTATTCTAGATCCATTTTTATAGGATCTCATCCTACACTTGTTGTATCTGTTTTGATTTGACTATTTTTTGTAAATCTGATCCATCTTTCAAGGATCTAGATTTCATCTTGTAAGGCTATAAAGCCAAAGACATTTGGAGCACTGTGGGTTCAATCTAAGAGACATTTTCTAGCCATTGAACTTGACTCCTTATTCTGATAATAGAATCATAGTCCTCTTTTGTTTTCAATATCAGATTCTTTCATATATTTCATGATTCTACACTTTTTTCCAGTTTAGTTTATCTTTTAAGAACTGTCATCTTCTTATTAAGCTCATAAACTTGGATTAAAGAATTTCTTGCTGTCTTGTATGACCCTGCATATGGTTATCTGGACTAGCATTCTTCATCCCCTTTTTTCAACTCTGTTGTCTGATTATTGTTCTCTAAAAGCACTATTGTATTCAGATACATGATGAGTGGTTACTTTCATTAGCTATTGAGTTATCTTATTGTTCCAAGCATACAAATCTACCATATTCTTAAGTTACCAAGCACCTTTGGTCTACAACCACAAAGGGTTTCTTGGAGTGATAACAAATTGGCATCGTTGCCGGGGAGAGGAGATCAAAGCCCAGCTTCCTTGGGATATGACAAGATCCAGCTTTGATGATAGACACAACTTGGACATCATTTGGTTGTAATTATCTATCTGGCAACTCCATGAAGGAGAGATTTAGTGGTGACTCTACAATAATCAAATGTCAAAAGTGTTTGCAGCTCTTTTGGCTCGAAGGTTTTCACCTCTTGACTTCTCAACAATTCCTGGTTTCCCACATCCAGTTCCTTCTATAGATTTTTGGGGAGATCACCTTCCAAGATTTGCAGAAAAGAAAGAAGATAATCCTTCAAATCATATCATCAGATTTCATCAATGCATGGTTCAGCTGGATACATATCACGAGGATGTGCTCATGAAGATGTTTGTCTTCTCATTGGAAGGAGATGCTCGTGAATGGTATCGATCTTTACCTCCTTCTATCATATCTTCTTAAAAAGAGTTTCATACAGTATTCCATCATTGATGTGAAAGTTATTTTTCTCGGGAAATTCTTCTTGAGGGTTGTTGTGAAGAATTTCATTCATATATTCAAAATGTTTATTCTTCTAGTTGTGAACATGAAATTCTTTCTATTATTGTTGTTCAAGAGGAAGATCTTCAAGATAGAGTTGATGTTAATATTGATGATTGTGTGATCGAAGATTCTCGGGATTGTTCTTCTTATGTACCTACTACTTTAAACAAAAATGAAAATGATTATAGGATAGGGGAAGAAAAAGATGAATTTTCAGCTGAAAATCTCTTTAAAGAATGTCGTGATGAATTTGAAAAGCATGTTCAGCAGGAAGCAGTTGATTCTTCTATGTGCAGAGATGAAATTTATGTTGTTAAGGAAGATCTTCATGATACAAATGGTTATAATGAGAATTATATATCTGTATATGCATCAGATCTTATCTCTGTTGCACATACTACCTTTGATTTGTATGAAGAATCAGTTATAAAAGAGGATTGTTCTCAAATTTTTGAAGAGGTTTCTTATGACATTTTTTTGCCTGTGACTGATGAGAAGGATTTGAAGATTACTTGTCTTTCTTTGCTAGATATAGAGGTTTTTTGTTCACCTATTTTTGATAAGTATGCAGATGAAGGAGATCATATTTCTATATCAAATGATGTTGATTTGAGTAGCAACGAGCCTATATATGATAGCTATGGATCTGATCTTGAAGAGCCTTGTTCTTTGCCCATCGAAGAACAACATCAAGTTGAAGTCAACCATTCAGTTTTCACAGCTGATGTCCTTTCTCTAGAATTCTGTCATGAATATGATTTATTTCATCAAATTAATGGAGAATATGATTGTGTTGAAAAATCTGTGGTTGAATATGATACTTTTATGAAAGATTCAGAGGTTATGTCTTTTGAGATTCCAGATGATAAAGAGCAGATTGCATATGGAAATAGTCCTAGATCAGATCAGGAACATCATGGAACTAATATAGGAAAACAACTTTTCGACTTTAAACAACAAGGTATTGTCATACATACATTTTATGATCCAATTGCTATATGGATGGACTCACGGTTTTCAACAATCTCATATACTACAGAGTTTGGCATCATGGTTTGCAGCAGTGAACATGAGTCAGTTGCAGTCCTCTTATGGTATCTTTTGTTCTCCTTCCATGTTCCTTGTAGTATACATAAAGATGGGTCAAGAAATTTGCTGCTTGAATTATTTTTCTGGAAATTTGTATATACCTGAAACATGTATTTGCAACAGTTAGAGTAGTAGTATATAGGAGAATAAGCTCTTTCTTTGACCAGGTAGAGTACTTTCAGTTTTCTTAATTAGGCAAAGAGACTCCCTTTTCACGCTTAATGGCTTGATCTAGATCATCCCTCCATGCTACGGCTACTCAGTCAACCTCGAGTCATCCATCAATCTCTCAGGTGTTTATTGCAGATTTAGAGAAATTTGATTTTTTCCCAAGGCAGTTTTTCTGGGTTTTCACCAGCTTATTGGTTTCGAAATCCGCTAGTTAGTTGTTGAAATCTTTCCTTTTCACTAGGTAAAGGGGTGGATTTAGGGAAAATTAGCTGGTGAAACCTGTTACATGGCAGCAAGGTTGTATTTTTGCCTAGATTTGACTTTTTCTCAACCAATTCTTTTGAGGATGGTTTCTAAAGATGTAGAGAACCTTGGAGAGCAGTCACAAAGATCAGAAGGTTTCGAGATCTGGTTCATCTAGATTCACAATCAAAAATAGGAATCATGAAAACCATTTCAGATAAACATCAGGTAGCAGTCTTGCTTGGGAAAGATGGGTTTTGGAGTGAATGGTTGAAAACTTCCCATTTGTCTTATGTTGACATTAGTACCAGGTATAATTACCAAGGAGAAATGGATGCTCTAGAAGAGAAGCCATGGAGCAGAAAACTAGAGGCTGATAACATTGAATACTTAAGTTGTTTATAGAGGCAGACATCTTCTGTTGATCATTTGAAAGGAAACAATGCATTATTTGTTGAAAGAAGCAAGATTGTTACATCTTCCATGATATTTTCAGAGAATTCCAGTATATTATTTGCTTTAGTTTATGTCTTTGTAGTGGTAAGATAAAACTTTAAAAGATGGAATGGTCCAAATATTTATGTTAAAGAAGGTGGATTACAACAAAAAATTGGTTTTAATGTGGCTTTACAGTCTTTTACAGGCCACATAGGTCCTATACTCTATCTGGCAACACATAATATGGTGGTTACTGCAAAGGAGTGCAGAGTAGACAAGTATTGGTATCAGGCAGTATGGATTGTACTGTTCGTATGCGGGATTTGGAGGGTGGAAGTGTTCTTTCATTAACTATAGAAGGTTCCTGAGAATGGAAATCCAGATGCATTATTGTTAGCTTTGAAGTTCATGACAAAATCCTTTCAGAGATGATAAATCTATGTAAAATGCTATCACATGCATGCAATCTAAGTGACCTATTTACACCAGAGCGTATGCTTCTTTTCTTCCTGCAAGGAAGGAAACATCYTTTTGTTGTCCTCGAGTTCATTCCATTTGGAAAGTTCTAGTAGATATTTTGTTTGYAGATATGACAGTGGCTCAAGAATGATAGGTTGTTATGAATTTGCAGGGAGATAAATCAAAAGAACACTGAGTTTTTGGTGAAACAACAGTTTTGAATATGAAAGGTTTCTTTTTGGCCAAAGACAGAGCTTTCACCAACGCAAAGGGAAAAATTATAACCAGTTAGCTGGTGAAAAGCAKAACTTTCACCAGCTAACTAGTAGATCGTAAGGTGAATTAGCTGGTGAAACTACAGAAAGAAATTTTTGGAAAATTAAGCTGAAGCAAAGCGATTTTGGAGTATTTGAAAAGGTATGGGAGCATCAAATGATTAACCACCAAATCAATAAAAACTTAGCATCAAAGATTCATGGAAGATCCTCAGACTAAAGAGGTTGCAAAGGAGGCATYTGATATGGTCTTAGCATATGACATTTTCAATTCAATAGTTGCAGTTGTTACTGAAGGTCGTTCCATTTTACAACAACATGAAGGTTTTAATTCGGTACACAATATCCTCAAATACCGGTGAAGTTGCTTCAATATTTCTAATGGAAGCTCTAGAAGGAGATGGTCATACACTTGTAAGCTTTCCCCAACTCAGGACATGAGACTAATGTTCCTCTTGGGAAGGGTTTTAGGTGTCTCTTTTCAAAGAAAGATCACATGTTTTCTCCTTTGAAGCCGATCCATGTGATTACTTCTCAACTGGAAAAGCTAAATCTATAACCCTTAATCATTCATTAACAAGGTTTTGAGCCATGGGCTTATAAGAGGAAGAAGATCTTTGATATCTATATTCATCATGGCTAGGCAACCAATATCCAGATTTGTGGAAATATATATTGGGTTTTGGTACATTTTATTTCAGAGGACCTAGGTTGCTGGCTCGGTCTTCTAATTCAATATGGATCAGTTATCTTCTGAAAATCTTCTTCCAGAGTCCTTTCAGGGCAATGACATGACTGAACAACTTACATTGATATGGAGATCGAAACAGAGATGGACATTGGTTCACAAGGTGCAATGATTCTCTTTGAAGAAACCGAGAAGGGTGAAGTGTTTGATTCAACACACCAGGGCATCTCAAGACAAATGCTTTGTATCTGAAGCTGCTAGAAAATGAAAAGTCAAAGACCTCAAGCTGCCTGCAATACTCTCATTTCAAGGTTGAAGTTATCCTGGAATTTTCAAAACCATGGTTACATATCTCACCATCCTGCCTATGTTCAACACTTTTCTTCTTAATGAAGATATTGCCACAATAGATGCCATGTCAATATGCAAACAACATTTCCAGGGGAGTTTGAAGCAGACATGCTATAGATAAAGAAGATTGGGAAAGACAACAACAAACTTTGAAAAATAGCCAGATGATAAATTGTAAAGGATGAATGACTCCATGCCCAATACTAAAGGCATAGGGTCTGTCAGGTTCTTGGAGACCTCGCAGGGAGGTATCCATCCCAGTTGGAGACAGATGTTAGCGATAAAAAATGCACTGACATTTTTTAAAGAATGATGCATAATAATGTAGGGAATATTTGAATAGCTTCCCGAGCTCCAAATGCAGTTTTGAAAGCACCATTGGAAATCTTAGGATTTGTAGATGTCGATCGACTATTCAAGCATGTAAAACAGACTCTCCATGACTAAGAAATTTGATTTTAAAAAAATCTGTGCTTTCACCAGCTAACTCGTCTTGAATTTTGCTAGTTAGCTGGTGAAAGCTTTGCTTTTCACCAGCTAAGGAGCGGATTTTTAGGTAAATTAGTTGGTGAAAGCCTGTCATGGCTAGAATAACCAAATTTTTGCCCAGATCGGGATTTTTTGAGTTTGAATGGTTTGAAACCACTTCAAATGGACAGTTGTTGAATTATCAAGTTTGATTCAAAGGCTAGTTTTGAGGGATAAGGCCAAACAGAGGTTTTTCAACTACATTTGGCATCCTTTTCAAAGGAATAATATTAGGGGTTTGAAGACACATCATCCAATTCTAATTTTATCTTTGGAGGACCAAATCAAACAACCTTGGGAGGCTAAAATTGCACTTCATCAACAATCTACTACTCTTAGAGATCATTAGATAGGACCTTTTCCTATTTTGTTTTGATTTTCCATTTTTAGTATTCTAGATCCATTTTTATAGGATCTCATCCTACACTTGTTGTATCTATTTTGATTTGACTATTTTTAGTAAATTTGATCCATCTTTCAAGGATCTAGATTTCATCTTGTAAGGCTATAAAGCCAAAGAAATTTGGAGCACTATGGGTTCAATCTAAGAGACATTTTCTAGCCATTGAACTTGACTCCTTATTCTGATAATAGAATCACAGTCCTCTTTTGTTTTCAATATCAGATTCTTTCATATATTTCATGATTCTACACTTTATTCCAGTTTAGTTTAGCTTTTAAGAACTGTCATCTTCTTATTAATCTCATAAACTTGGATTAAAGAATTTCTTGCTGTCTTGTATGACCCTGCATATGGTTATCTGGACTAGTATTCTTCATCCCCTTTTTTCAACTCTGTTGTCTGATTATTGTTCTCTAAAAGCACTGTTTTATTCAGATACATGATGAGTGGTTACTGTCATTAGCTATTGAGTTATCTTAGTGTTCTAAGCATACAAATCTACCATATTCTTAAGTTACCAAGCACCTTTGGTCTACAACCACAAAGGGTTTCTTGGAGTGATAATAGGAACATTGACTGGTTTACATTCTTGCATATTAAACCTCTGCAATATTGTCTCGACATATTTTCTCTGATTTAACCATAATTTCCTCTTTTTCCAATCTCTTTTAATTTCCATGCCCGAAATGAAATTTGAAGCACTGAGATCCTTCATGTCAAATTTAGAGGAGAACTAAGTTTTCATATCCTAGATAATCTCCTTGTTGTTTCCTATCAACAACATGTCATTGACATACAAGACCAAATAATCAAATGATTACCAATTAATTTAAAATATACATAATGATCCTCTTTTCTTCTTGTGAAGCCAAGTAGAAACATATAAGTATCAATTTTTTTATACCACATCCTTGGTGATGTTTTCAAACCATACATGGACTTTTTTATCTTGCATACCAACTCCTTCTTTCCCTTCATAGAAAATGCTTCTTGCTGCTTCATATAGATTTCTTCTTCCAGATCCCCATGAAGGAATGTTGTCTTCACATCCATCTATTCTACATCAAAATAAAATGCAGCAACAACATATAACAAAAATATTATATATGTTAACTTGGAAACAAGAGAAAAAATCTCACCAAAATCAATTACCTCAACCTGGGAATAACCCTTTTCTACTAACTGAGCTTCGTATTTCTCCACTTTTCCTTCTGAATTCAAATTCTTTTTAAATACCCATTTGCTGCCAATGGGATTTCTTACATTCAAAACTCCACTAGATCCCAAGCCTCATTCTTATCCAAGGCTGTCATTTCTTCGTCCATGGCCTTTTTCCAGAGATTTCCATCCTCTGAATCCACTGCCTCCCTGACAGTTCTAGGATCTTCATTAGTAATAGACAATGAAAAATTTGAACCAAAATCAGATGGAGTATACCTTTCCGGTCGCCTTCATTCTCCAACTGATCTTCTAAATACTGGAGTATGAAGATCTTCTTCTTCTGATTCATGTTCTTCTGTAGAGTCTGATTCATCATCCTTTAAATCAAACTCTATTTTCTCTAGTTCTTCCTTACTTGGTAGGACTTCATGTTTAACAACATCCTTCATTTATCTAAATACCACCTCTCGACTATACACTACCTTCTTAGTTTCTGGGTTCCAAATCTTATAACCTTTGAGACCATCTTTATATCCAATAAAAATACACTTTTCAGCCTTCTTATTTAGCTTACTCCTATTTTCCTTTAGAACATGAACATATGCATCACAACCAAATACCTTGAGATTTGTGAGAGAAGGTTTCTTACCAGTCCATACCTCTTGTGGATTATTTTTATCCAGTGCTGATGAGGGTGATCTATTGACCATGTAACATGCAGTACCCACTGCCTCTTCCCATAATTATTTCCTTAACCCAAAACCACTAAGCATGCACCTTGCTTTTTCCATCAGTGTCCCATTCATCCTTTCTGCAACTCCATTCTGCTGAGGTGTATCTGGATTAGTCTTCTGACTTTCTGTACCACACTTCTTACATAATTCTTGAAATTCATTCCCGCAGAACTCTCCGCCATTATCTATCCTCAACACCTTATTTCTTTTCTCTGTTCAATTCTAAAAAAGAGCCTTAAAATATTTAAACTTGTCAAAGAATTCATATTTCTTATTGAGGAAATATATCTAAGTATTCCTGGAGAATTCATCTAGAAATGAGATATAGTACATAGATTTTCCCAATGATGGGACCGACATAGGTCCAAAACAATCACTGTGAACTAGGTGTAAAATTCCTTCTTCCCTCGTTGCACCAGAGGGGAATATTAACTGATTCTTCTTCCCATATACACAATGTTCACAAAAATCAAAATCCAGAGAGTAATTAGTCATACCTTCAACCATACCTTTACCGTGTAGTAGTCGAAGACCCTTCTCTTCGATATTCCCCAGTCTTTGATGCCACAACATAACCTTTTCTCTAGAGACTGTAGGAGTTCTTTCTTCTTCAACTCCAATATCAAGAACAATGGAACTATTAAACCCATCACTAATAGTGCTTCCTTGCAGTTTATACATAGTTCAAAACCAAACTCCCTTCAACAAAACCATTGCTCCTCTAACCATCCTGTAGGTTTCCTTTTCAAATATTGTTTTTATGCTTGCATCATCCATTTTTCTTACAAAAATAAAATTTCTGGCCAAACCTGGGATGTGAAGAACACCAGGTAGTTTTCTAATCCTTCCATCTATGAGACTCAACTTGAATTTTCCTCATCCTATGATTCTAGTTGTCAAGTCATCACCTAAGAAAATATTACCTCCATCACACCTTTCATATTTGCAGAACCATTCCCTGTGGAGAGTCATATGAAAGGATTCACCAAAGTTAACCAAACATGCCTCATGATCTACATGTGTGCTTGAAGAAGCCAAGTAAACATCCCCTCATTCTTCCTTGGAGGTCTTTTCGTCTGTAGGAGGATATTCTTTAGATCCCTTCTTTTTCTCAACTTTGGATCTACACTGCTTCTTGTAGTGCCCTTATTTTCCACATCTCTAACATACCTTTACAAACTTTCTGAGAGATTTATATCTATCGTTAGACTTAGATCTCCCACTTGAGAACTCAGTTCTATTTCTTTCCCGGGAGCATCCTCTTGCAAATAATGCGTCTTTTCTCTATCCTTCCATATTCTTCCCTCTCATCTCCTCCGACAACAAGGATGAAACCACTTCATCAAAATTCAAGGAAGTTGTATTACTACCTATGGCCAGAACCAAACTATCCCACAAGTCTAGTAAAAAACATAGTAAATTGATACATTTATCTTCATCTGAAATTTTAATCTCAACAGATACTAACTGACTTACCATAGTATTGAAGGCGTTCAAATCCTCTTACACCAAGTCTCCATCTCTCATCCTCAGGTTATACAACTTCTTTCTCAGGAATAGTTTATTTACTAGGGACATAGACTGATACAACTTCCCCAACTTATCCCATAAATCCTTGGATGTAGCTTCCTCTAACACATTCAGTAATATTGAATCTGAGAGACATAGTCAGATTGTGCTCTTCACCTTCAGATCCAACTTTTTTCAGTCATCTGCTGAAGTTCCGGTAGGTACAGTACCTTGATATACCGCGATCCACATATCTCTATCCACCAACAGATCTTCCATATTGTGCTTCCACATCTAAATTTTTTTCCCATTAAACTTATCGATCTCCATTTTCGAATTGCTCGCCATTTCTATTCACCTGAAAAATCAAGACCACAGATATCCCACTATAAAAGGCTTATCACAGTCCCGAGCCAAACTCTTGACCACAAAGGTGTCCCCCTGAAGCCAACACAACTCTGATACCAAATGTAGATTTTAACCTTGTACAATATTTACTGCAAACAATTTTGTAGTAAAAGAATAGAAAATATACGATGGAGACTACACATAAATGTTTCCCCTGGAAACTAAAACCGGAAAACCATCATATTCTATATTCATTCATAGTGATACATTGTTTACAATACAATATACATATAGGAGCCAACAACATCCAAAACCTTAACCCAATGACCTGGACTAGTCAACAACCCTAATTACTTAATCAAAAATAGAAAACCACTGGCAAAAAACCATGTGCCAAAAAATCGCTCAACAGTGGACATAAAAATCGAGGTAACATGAAAAACAAGGCAAAAATGCGAATTGTTTCTCAAGGGAATTTTTTTTCTCCTTGGGGCACTGCCCCCAAACCCTCACGTGGGGGGGATTACCCCCCCTGTATGCCACAAGGGGGGGACTAGAAACCCCCCCTGAAACCCCCGTGCATGCACGACATAACACAAACACTACTACTCATGCAAAGAATATAACACATACCCAATAGTTTTGCGCCTGATGATTGAGATTCTCTAGTATTTCCCCGATGACATGTCGAAGACCTCAGGGTAGTGAGTCTTACACTCTTATTGTACTCTTACTGGAGATTTTGAAGATCTTGAAGTTGTTGATCGAGAAATGAAGTCCTCATCTCCATCCGTAGGCATTGATGCTTCTTGATGATGCATATCATATTGTACTTGTATATCCTCAAATGACCTTGAGATGTATATCTGCTGTGTATTGTTCATGGCTGCAATTTATATGGAAATTTATATTTTTTCTAGTAGTCGTATGTGACATGGATATGCAGTGTACTTGATTGGAAACCATGACTAGTTTATCCCAAGGATGGGTATGCCCTCCTAAGAGAGATTATTATTATTTTTTCAAATGACATGCTCACGAACACTCATCTACGACTTACTCAACTCTATACCTTCCCACTGTGTAAATATATTTTAATGTATTTCGACCATCATTTTCTCTTCTTACCTCACACATTAGGGGCATCTGTTATAGTCCAAAAATGCCTTACCTATGCATACAAGACATTGGTCTTTCCACTTACATACTTTTCCAAAATACTACTTAGGTTGTTCCTTAAAAAACTATTTTTTGGATAGTGTATGCACACTACTACACTAATAGCCCACATACACAAGCGTGCTACATGCTAGTTATCCTGCGTACATACACGAGATGCATGCTATCTAGGCTGTGTTTACCTCCAAAAGTTGAAAAAAATATAAAATTGCAAGGAATTCAATGGATTTTACAGGCTATAGAGGGTTTCCTAACCATTTTACCCCTTGTAGCATGTGCCCAAAATGAATAACCATCTTTTTTCTCATATAAAAATAGGTCTTGGGGTGTCATTTGAAAATAAAAGAAAGAGAATAAGAAAACTCTTCCAAAATCCATTCCCCTTCTTAGCCCAAGTTTTTCATCCTATTCCAAGTTTTGTCCTTAGGCTTCCCCTCCAACCCTTTCTCCTTTCCTAAGTGATAAGTTGGTTGTGAGAAACTAATGTGGGATTGATGCGCTTGGAGCCACGATAGAGGAGCTCAGACCCGATTCGTGGAGCGATTGCCAACATAGGCCGTAATCCTTTTGATCTTGCAAGAATAGGAGGCCGAGTGAAATGATACGCAGAGGAGGATTAATCAACTAATTCACATGCAGCAGGAGAGAGAGCAAGTGTATAATCGGTCGCAGATCCATCATGAAAAGATAAATAAGTCCTTCGATAAGCGTTCTAAGCCAGAAGATTTCCAGTTGGGTGACATAGTTTTGAGATGGGATGCAAGAAATGAAGGTAAAGGGAAGCATGCAAAGTTCGACCACCTTTGGACAGGTCCATTCAAAATTTGCGATCATAGAGGAAAAAATGATTATTTTCTAGAAGGATTAGATGGAGAAAGTTTTAATTAGGGCCCTGTAAATGACAGGTTCCTAAAACATTACCTGATGAAATAAAATTTGTTAGAGTCATTTGTCATTGTAAGTAGTCATTTTATTTAACATTGAGTCTATAGGTCAGTAGAAAATTGAAGCTCGAAGTGAAGGCCCTAAGTTTAAGCTGAAGTCTTAGAAGCCGTCTCGATAGGTTTAGTTTGTTTTTCTCAGTGTTCATAGGTCAAATAAATCCCAATGGTCAGGCACCTGGTCTACTGTTATTTGTTACCTCACACGGAGGATAGCATCCCCGTTGGAGCCAGCTCTTAGTGCCGCCATTTTTCTTTCCATTTTAGAGTCAATTTTAAAATCACGTTGTGACCCATGCTCCCAAACACATGAAGTCAAGTATGTAACACCGTGAGTTTGAAGTCATCAAGTTTCCGGTTGGCCCTTGGAAATGGGAAGGGATGTCATATTTGAAACTTGTATAAGAGTTACGGTTATGTCGTTTCCAAGAAAGTCGAGTCCTGTTGAGAAACCAGTCTCTACGTGCCCTAGGTTGAGTCAAGTGGTTAATAAAGGTCATGTCGACAAGTACAATAGTTATTATCAGTTCATCATGGAGGTCGAGGGAATGAAAAATCACAATGTTCGTATCATGCATGCCCAACAAAACTTATCACCTGTATCCTACATGTGGGGATTTTCCATGGAAAACCTGTAACTTGACTTGGAACATCTCGTCGCCATGAATTTTCTGTGCTCTAGCATGATTTCCTCTCCTGTCTGATTCATTAGAAAATCTGGAATGCTCAACATTCTCTCTAGTCATAGAACCAGGCCTAAACTCTATTTGCAATTTCCCTTGCCAGTCTAGCTTTTTCAGAACCTTCGCTCCTGTGCATTTGTTGGATACACTGCGCACATATTTCACCTTGGTTGCATCATGGCAACCTCTCAGAGTGTAAGGAAAGGAATATGGAGCAACATAACTGCAAGGTTCGATCCCTAAAGGGACTGGGATTCATTCTCACCTGCGGAAGGGATTCCCAAAGATGTGGAAGGAACTATTCTTTTACCTACAGAGAAGACCAGATCAAATCACGAAAAATCTGAAACAGAGGGATTCACAAAGGAAGGGAAGATAGTAAGAGACCCCTCTCCCCAACAAAAAATGCCTCGGAGGAGGGGTAGGCCGAGAAAGAACCAAGAGATCATGGAAACTTGAATTTCAAAAGAAGCGCGCATCAGATTGATAGCTAAAGAACTGCTCAGATGTGCCATCTAGCTAGAACCTGCAAGGGAATCGAGCCACAAAGACAGGAAAAGAACAAGGAGAGAAGATATCATAGGATCAAGTGAGCAAGTGCCATCTCAACAACTGAAGCAAGCAAAGATAGCTATCGCCGAACTCTATCAAGAAAACATGGAATTAAGGTGACAACTAGTGACAAAGGCTACATAAGTGTCTACAACAAAGGGTCGTGAAGGGAATGTGGCATGGTTGAAAAGGCAGATCAGAGAGGCGCAAGACACCATTTTGTAGCTGTGAGAAACACAAAGACCGATGAAAGAAAGGGATGAGAAACATTCCAGAGAATGTGAAACGACCGAGAAAGAAGCACGTGTAGCTCTCGCCAGCGTGCAGGAAAAACAAGTTTAGCCGACGCTCGAATCTGCACCCGCAAAGGATAAGACAAATATTGGCAGTTTTGAATGATACATTTCTCTAAAGAGCGCTACCATTTTGATAAAGAATGAAGATCTAATAGCCTCTTAATGCACGCAGTTCTAAAAAAATGATCACACATGTTTGTTGGGACACCTGCTCAAAGGAACACAACGACACATATTTTCTCCATGCCAAAGCCTAACCGATGATCAGATCCCATGGAAAAACTATCAGAACAATCATAAGTAAACAGGCCTGATTATTTCCTATTTTTGGAAAACATGATGCGAGGAGTCTCCAACGCATGTTGCTCAGTTTTCCTAGTTCTAAGTGTTAGAGGTTAGGAAGCAGGGTAGCCCAAGCGACACCCTCGTTTATATATTTCATCTTTTCAATGTAGGCCATGTTGATTGCCAAATTTTCGATGTAGGCCATGTAATTTGAATTTTTGACTGGAATTTAATGCAAAGGTCCTGTGACTTGATGAAAAGATTCTAGTTGTAATAGTTGGATGTATTGTGCTTCTTTATTTGCGTATGTGATTTCCTATTATGTTTATTTCATATATTTTTCTATCTATTTCGGAATGAATTATTGAACCTGTGGATTCACTATACAACACCCCTTGTTCACACCACTTAGACAAAATGTTTTCCTCTAAAGATAACTCCAAATTCGTCCACAACAACGCTCCTGAGTTATTTCCTCTAATTTCTCCCGCCACACATTACAGTTTTACATTGAATACTATTGCTCTCCTAGCCTTATCATCTCGAGCCGAGTCACTGAGTCATTTTTCTGTCTTTTCCTCAGACTAACTCCATAGCCCAAGTCTCACTTTCTTATGCCAATATAACCATAACCCATCATATTAAAGGTGTTTAAATCTAGCCATTGTTTCCAAAGTCATATCCTACGTGGAGACCGTGCCTTTTCTGAGAGAGCCCTCTCCATATCCGAAAGGCTAGTTTCGGGTCTCAAAGTTGGTTGAAAAAGTTAACTTCATCATCTGTTTATCAACCGAACATATTTACGGAGTGCTAAGATTCTGGCGCTGTTTTCAGGGAACGATTTTGAAGAGGTTTTTCCCTGGGAGAATGACAATGTTGTAGTTTGACCCCTGAGGGTAACAGAGCGACAAACATCCATAATGACTGAAATCCTTACCCTGACGACTCTAGTCCAAACAAACCAGTAGCCTCAAGTAGCACAGTTTAGGAAACTTGTCTCCAAAGACGATTTACACCAGAGCGAATCCTGACCCAAACACCTCGGTGTCTGTGTATGAACCTGAGAAGATTCTACGCAAGGCTAGAGAGAAAGCACCATAACCGTTATACTACCTGGACAAAATCTTGTCCTTCCCCAATGATGGTGCGCATAGCATTGATGACCTTGAGTTTGACACATTCTTTGAGAAAACTTTGTTCCGGTCGATGTCATAAACCAATTCATCCCTCAGAATGTGAATTCTCCTAGGGCTATGGCCACCATATTCTCTCCCCTCATCCTGCCTACCTAATTGCATGACTTACCTCAAAATTATAGCCAGAGGATCAGGCTCTACGAAATTGAGGAAAATGTTTCCGGTGAGAGGCACCTGGATTGGTTTAATGATTTCGTTGACCTGGAGGAGGTGGAATATGCAGATGCAAAAATGAGGCTGTTAATGCAAAGCCTCTCGAGAGATGTAAGAAAATGGTTCAGAGCCCTACTGCTCATAAGCATTAAGGACTTCACCACATTCGAGACATCGTTCCTAGATAAATGGGGAGAAAAGAAAAACCCTTTGCAACTACTGACACAATACAATAACATGAAGAAAGCACCGGAAGATATGTTGCAGGAATTCTCGGATTGCTTTTTGAAGGTGTACAACTCGATCCCTGCATAAGTCAAGATGACCCCTAGTGTTGTGTAGTTGCGGTATGTTGATTCCTTCGAAAACTATATTCGCATTGTTGTTAAGAGAAAGAAGATCAATGAATCTAGATTCTATAATGACCAATGTTGTCGAAGTTGAAGTAAATATGATGGCATTAGGAAAACTAAAACCAAGGTTCAACCGAGGCGACAAGAGACCCCAGGAAGATGCACAACCATCGATGTCGCGGTCCTCAGATGATAAATTTCACATGATGATGAAGACAATGAAGAAGTTGATGGAGAGAATGTCCATGGGAAATAGACCTGTTGCCTGAGAATGGAACAACCCACCTCCCAGAAATCAGAACCTTAGAAGAGGTCAAATCCCTCAGACTAGACAGAGGGAACAAAAAGAGAAAAGGGATCAATGTTACCATCAAACAAGACCTCCTTTCCAGAACAACTACACAGACGAGGATTTTGACCAGACATTCGATGACTAGATGAATTATTGTGATGATCAAAACCCAGGAGTGTTGCTGTCGAAGAGTGAGCATGATCAATATATGAGTAGGAACGAAGACTTCACACCAGAGGATGACTATCATATGATACTCGAAACAGATGATGCGACATCTTGGGAGACGAAAGAGTTCAGGAAAGTCTATCAAAACAACATCATGCAGCTCCAGAAGAAGTACAACCTCCGGAGCAAAGACGTGCCTACCGAGCCGCAACAAACAAACCCCATAAGGAAACATCTAGTGGATACTCCTTCCACAATCTGAATAAGGTCGGACAATGCGACCAAGGATATGACAGAGAAAGATAAGTCGAAGGAGGAGGTCCCCAAGAAAGCCCCGAAGACGAGACGGGAGGCAAGCGAAAAATAGGTAGATAAAACTTGTCCCCCTTTCAATTTTGAACACGAGATGGCCAAAATAAAAATCTCTGTCCCGTTCAATGAACTTATTAGAATGGGAGAGTATTAGAAAAAAATCATTAAAATGATGAAAATGGGGGGGACCCCCGATACTCTGAATCTTCAAGATGATCACCCCACCATCCTTTTTGGTCCACACATTGAAGAGACAAGTGATAAAGAAGATGTCCCTCCTTTCTACACCAGTCTCAAGATCCATGACATAAACCTGCATAACGCTATGCTGGATTCTGACATGTCACACAATGTCATGCGCAAGGTGATCATGGACAAACTAGGTTTGGATGTCACCAGGCCATACAAAGACCTTTTCTCCTTTGATTCAAGGAAAGTGAAGTGTTTGGCCCTTATCAAGGACATAGTTGTATCATTAGCTCAAATCCCCACTATGAACATGGTCATGGACGTGGTCATTGTGGACATACCCCTAAAATTCGGCATGCTTCTCTCAAGGTCGTGGGCTACGAATTTGAAGGGAACGTTGCAGATGGATATGTCAGACACCACTATCCCTATTTTTTAACATGATAGAAGGTTGTACAGAGAATTGCTATTGAAATACATGGTAAGAAACAAGACGCAACCACACAATCACCTTATATACACCGTCGACACCGAGGTATGGTCTTATATATTCTACAATGACCTGAATTTCATAGAGGAAGAACTGAAAACCATTGTAACATGTGATGAGGAGACCGCGCGGGAAACAACAGAATGCACTGACCCAAAAGTCCACACCGAAAACAGGGTATGGAACATGAGTTTTGATGTCATAGTTAGCAGAGAAGGAGCTAGGGCCGACGTATGGGTGAGCCCCACTGAAGCAAGAACTAAGCTGTTCTCATACAACCTAATGTTTGAATGCACTAACAACATGGCCAAGTACGAAGCACTAATCTTGGGCTTGCAAGTTCGAAAAGAATTGGATGCATAGAGGATAACAGTGCATGGATATTTCGAGTTGATCATAAATTTGGAGAAGGGTGTATATCAGACTAAACACCCCAGGCTGAGAGCTTACAAGAATTTGGCTTTGGACCTACTTGAAGGATTCTCAGAATATGATCTATCTGCTATCCCCAGAGAGAAAAATCAGATTGCCGATGCGTTGGCCACCTCTACCTCATTTTTTAAGATCCCCATCTTCCCAAACAAAAAGTATGAAATCGAGGTCAGGTATAGGCCGATAGTGCCTGATAATATCAAACACTGGCAAGTGTTCGATGATGAAAAATAGGTGGAAATATTCCTCCTTATGAGCGACGAGTTCGCTAATAGAAACATTGACGAGGAATGATGCGGCGACGAAGATGAGAGCACAGATGTACACAGTAATGATGACCCTTTCCAAAACTAGATCATGCGAAGGGACATAATACAATTGAAAAATAATATTATTCCAAAGGGTTTGGTGCCGCTGGAAAAGATGTTTGACGAAAACGATGTGGCTAAGAACCCCAAGATCACTGCAAGCAAAGAAGATGTGGAAGATTGCAACATCGGGATTGAGGAGGATTCGAAGATGGTGAAATTATCCAAGACACTCAGTCCAGAGGTCAAGCAGGACCACGTAAACTCATGAAAGAGTTCCCGAACATTTTCACATGGAGCTATGATGACCGGAAAGTGTATGACACGAAAGTGATCCAACATGTTATCCCTCTCAAGGAATATCATAAACCTTTCAAACTGAAGTTGAGATGGATAAATCCCCTATTGCTACCGTTGATTGAGAAAGAGGTAAAAAATATTTTAGACGCTAAAATTATTGTTTCTTTGAGGTTCTCGAAATGAGTAGCTAATATGGTACCTGTAAGAAATAAAAGTGGCGATATAAGACTGTGTGTAGACTTCTGAAATTTAAATAAAGTGTCTCTGAAGGACCACTACCCCCTTCCTAAAATGGACTACATCCTACAAAAAGTGGTGGGGTCCCAGAAGATGTCTATGCTGGATGGGTTCTCAGGATATAATCAGATCATGGTCCACCCGGACGACAGAGAGAAAATGACTTTCACAACTCCATGGGGAAGGTTCATGTACGCCAAGATACCATCCGGCCTAATGAACATTGGAGACACTTTTCAGAGGGCCATGGACACTGTGTTTGCTGATGAAAGGGAACAATTAATCATGATTTATCTGGACGACATCACTTTGTATTCTACCTCTGACAAATAGCATCTCGAGCACCTGAAGAGAGTTTTCCAGAAGTGTAGAAAATTCGGCATATCACTGAATCTAAATAAGTCCCACTTCGCGGTAGAAGAAGGAAAGTTGTTAGGGTACATCATGTCCAAATAGGACATTAAGACAGACCCTAGTAGGGTTGAAGGGATCTTGAAGATCGAAACCCTACACAGTAAAAATGAGGTACAATCTTTCCTAGGAAAGGTGAACTTTTTGAGGAAATTCATCCCAAACCTGGCGGAAATAATGAAACACATAACTTGCATGCTCAAGAAGGGAAACAAGATCAAGTGGAACTTTAAGGCCAATAAGTCTTTTGAGGATATCAAAGTGGCACTGACAAAATCTCCTGTACTAGCTAGCCCAGATTTTATGAAATATTTCCTCTTGTTTTCATTTTCCTTAGAACATACTATTCCCAGTGTCCTGCTACAAAAAGAAGAACATGATTTCGAAAAAACCATAGCCTATTTCATCCGAACGTTACGCAACGCTCCACTAAGATATGACATCATGGAAAAATAGGCGTATGCCTTAGTAAAAGCCTTGAAATAATTCAGGACATACATACTGCATTCCCATGTTATCTTTTGTGTACCCAATAGTTTAGTAAAGGATATTATGACTCAACCTGACCCAGAAGGAAGGAGAGGCAAGTGGATAGCAGCCATGTTAGAATACGACATTGAAATAAAGCCTACAAAGATGATCAAAGGTTAGGGTCTCGCAAATTTGATGGAGTAGTCGAACTGCGACACTGTAGGAATGAATTTCATCACTGATATGTCAGAATGCCCCCAAGAAGAAAAACCTACATAGGCGCCTCAACAATTAATTGATTCACCATGGTACGTGGACATCATCTATGTGTTGGAGAATCTAGAGGCCCCTCCGGGTGTGAGTAAGAATAAGGCTAGATTTATCAAGCTCAAAGCAGTTAAGTTCTGCATCCTGGACAACTCACTCTATTGGAAAGATCTCGGGGGAATATTGTTGAGCAGTTTATTGGAAGATGACGCGAAGCGGGCCATACAAGAATTTCACAAAGGATATTGTGGAGGACACAACTATTGGAAGACCACTACACACAAAATCCTGAGGGCAGGTTATTACTGGCCTACAATTTTCACTGACATATATAAGGAGGTCTCCAGCTACCACGAATGTCATATTTTCGACGAAAGAAGAAAGCTGCAGCCCCTGCCACTAAATCCGATCTCAGTCAAAGCCCCTTGTATGTAGTGGGGTCTAGGAGAGATAAACTCGCCATCCTTTGCGCAGTACAAATGGATACTCACGGCCACCGACTATTTCATGAAATGGATAGAGGCATTCCCCACGAAACAAGCTACCGACATAGTCATTATCCAATTCTTGGAGACGAACATTTTGTCGAGGTTTGGGTGTCCCGTTAAGATCGTTACAAATAACGCATCCACATTCAATTCTAAGAGGATGGAGAAATTTTTCCAAGATTATAAAATAACCCTGGGGCATTCTGCGATGTACTATCTGCAAGGATATGGGTTAACAAAATCCTCAAATAAGAGCCTGACCAGGATTATCAAAAGACTCCTACAAGAAAACAAGAGAGACTGGCATAAAAAAATTATCTACGCACTGCGGGCAGACTGGGTCAGCACCAAGAAATCTATATCAACATCACCTTTCCAGATCATTTACGCCATAGACGCAATTTTCCCTACTTCACTAGGACCGCTCGTCGGGAAGCTATTGCAAGAACAAGAGGCAGAGACAAATGTTGCACAGAGGAGGATTAATAAGCTAATTCACACACAGCAGGAGAGAGAGAAGGTGTATAATCGGTCGCATCTCCATCATGAAAAGATAAATATATCCTTTGATAAGATTTCTAAGCCAGAATATTTCCGGTTAGGTGACATAGTTTTGAGATGGGACGAAAGAAATGAAGGTAAAGGGAAGCATGGAAAGTTCGACCACCTTTGGACGAGTCCATTGTTAAGCCCTAATATTGGTTCATTACCCCTTAATTGGGGCATATTACATTAGTAATGTTATTTTATTTATGTCGGCTTTATTCCATTAGTTGTAATTATACCTCCTAGTCTCCTATATATACCAAGGAGACATTTTCATTTGGAATCATCTTGTACTTGAACATTTATGTGGAGTAAAAGGAGGTTGCCCCCTCGAAGAGGCCTATTATCTGAAATTCTATCTTTTTCAAGGCATTGAGTACTTATTCTAAGGTCTTTCTATGCAATATTGATATTTGGTTCTTAACATATGGTATCAGAGCTCAAGGTCTTGGGGTTTCGCTGCTACATCTGAGACACCGTGGCATTTTTTCTATAACTTTGTTTCTACAATGATTCAGAAGGAAGGGCTTGGAGGATACTTATTGACGGATCAAGGTATGTTGGGTTAAAAATTCAACACCTAAGGCCTTATACTTTTGGAGATACAACCTTTGTAAGATAGGGTTCTAGAATGATCCTGAATTGAGTCATTGCGGAATTTTCACTATAAACTATTTTCTCTAATGTTTCAGACCTTGAAATCTGGAGGATATTCTTAGAAATTAGGAAGGTATCTATGGTAGAAGTGTCAGCTTCTAGGTCATCGAAAATTTGTAGATACACCCTGTGGAATATAAGGTATCTTACTAGTCCTATTGACTAGTCTCAAGCATGTGTTCTAGGTAAAACAATCATAAATTCTTCCTAGAGTATCCAAATTGAGTGAGACTAGTTTCATTAGATAGTGGACAGACCGTAGTATTTTTGGTACAAGTTTCAGAATTTTATATCAATTATTTTGTGCGGGGCACGCTATACTAGTGAGATCTTCTGGAAAGGACAAAAATCAACAAGTTGTGGGGAAGTTACCATAAATTCCACTTGGCACATCCAATTTTTATCAGACATGTGGCATTGAAGAGAAGAAATATCAGAGACCTATAAAAAATAAAAGTTGATACTCAGAAGGGCCAAAATTTTGGAGATATAATAAAAGGAAGATTGTCTAGAAGAAGCACCTCAAAATCAAGGTTTAAAGTGATACTTGGCCAACATGCCACCAAAAAAGGGAACTTCTACACCAAATAAGCCTCCAGACAAGATGAAAGTGAAGAAATTCATAGGTACATAAATGATTTACAAAAGAAGACAGTAACAAAAGATGAACTACAAGAGATGACAGATTCAACAGAAGATACATTTGAGGCAATACATACTAATATGGATTCTTTAAAAGGGGAGATCATGGAAGGATTGAAACTTTTCCTAATAGAGAGGACACCTGAAAGTGAAAATGTATCCCATGAAATTCATGATGGGGACACAAGGAAGGTGAATCAAGAATGGAGAAACTCCAACTTTGGGTTGAAGACCAACAACGTTCCTAAGATCGATATGAGGAAGTTTGATGGCAAGGACCCAATCACATGGATACTTCAGATGGAGAAATTATTTGATCTACATAATGTGCCACATACACAAAAGGTATGAATTCCTTCTTTATATTTAGAAACCAATCAATTTGTATGGTATCGATGGATTTGTTCTCACAAATCACTTGTCACTTGGACAATTTTCTCGGAAGAAATGATAGCACACCATGAGGATACAAGGAGCAATACCTTCTTTATCCAATTGATAAATCTCAAGGAAAAGGGTTCAGTTACCGATAACATTAAGAACTTCCAATGTTTGAATATAAAGGTAACAGTTATTCCAGATGAGCACTTGATTGATGTATTCATAGGAACTTTAAAGGATAACATTCAACATGAGGTTCTCCTTTTGGGACCCAAATCATTGGAGAATGCATTTAAGGTGGAAAGAAATGTGGAAAGTAAAAATATGGCTATGGCTACTAGAAGGACCAATCCTAACATCTATAGGGAGAATAATGCTCCTTCTTCTGAAACACCTCAACCTACAAGGTTGACACCTCAACAATTGGAGGAAAGAAAATCAAAAGGTTTGTGCTTTAATTGTGACAACAAGTACAGTAAGGGACATACGTGTGGTGAGAAGAAATTATTCTACATAGATTGTGAAGAGGAAGAAGAAGAAGAAGAACAAGAACCATCTCAATATGAAAACGTAGAAGCAATTTCGTCTGAAGAGTTGAATCCCATGATATCGTGTAATGCATTGGCTAGAATTAGCATTCCTCAAACCCTCAAGATCGAAGGATACATAAAAAAGAAAAAGGTAATAGTCCTAATTGATTCTGGCAGTACTCATAATTCCATTCACTATAAATTAGCCAAATCTCTCAATTGCTTTGTATATCCAGCACCAGAGATTCAAGTAATGATTGCAGATGGAGGAACTATCAATTTCTCAAGAAAATGCAATAATATCAATCTTACTATGGGGGAATATGTAATGAATAGTCCAATTATTGATATACCCATGGGTGGTGCTGATGTTGTACTAGGAATCCAATGGTTACAATCATTAGCAACAATGGATTTTAATTTTCAAGAACTTTTCATGAAATTTTCATTGGAAGGAAAAGAAATTGAGTTAAGAGGTATCACAGGAAAACCCTGTAAGGTGATAAGCTCTAATGGCATGACAAAATTATTGAAAAAGGGGCATCAAGGAATTATTGCACAACTATGCTGACTAGATGTTCAAACATCTAGGCCATCTATTCCTCAAGATCTCCAAAGGATCATTGATAAGCATTCCAAAGTATTTGAAGATATTCCGAAAGGTCTTCCACCCACTCGAAATTATGATCATGAAATTCACCTAATTCCTGGGAGTGTTCCTCCTAACATCAATTCATACAGATACCATTATGCCCAGAAGAGTGAAATTGAGCACATGGTTGAAGAGATGTTAGAGGTTATAATTATTAGACCTAGCCAAAGTTCTTACTCTGCACCAGTGGTAATGGTATTCAAGAAAGATAGCTCATGGTGTATGCATGCAGATTATAGAGAGATCAACAAGATCACTATTAAAGATAAGTTTCCCATTCCCGTCACTGATGAATTGTTAGATGAACTACATGGAGAAATCTATTTCACAAAATTGGATCTCCATTCAGGGTATCATCAGATTATAATGAAGGAAGAAGATATCCCAAAAACAACATTTCGAACTCATGAAGGCCATTATGAATTTTTGGTCATGCCTTTTGGCCTTACAAATGCACCTTCCACATTCCAAGGGTTGATGAATTCCATTTTCAAGCTCTTCCTTCCAAAATTTGTGTTAGTATTTGTTGGCCCTTGGTTATGGAAGGAAGTGAAGAATGAGGAAGAAAAGGCAAAAAACGAGCTTTGTGGGAGACACAGTAACTGTCACTGGGTCGAAGTGACCAAAAAAAAAAAAAATATGGAGTGAAGTGCGGAAAAGAAAGCTGTTGGATGAGGATATCAAGGATGACAGATCAGCAAGGAAGATGGACCGAGGATGACTCAGGAAGTGGAAAAAGCCAGCATTAGATGCCTTGGAGCACCGCGAGATGAAGAAGGAAAGACAGGATGGCGAAGCCCGGAAAGAATGGGTCAAGTTGACCTAGGGTTGTAGACACCTAGGGTTTTGGTAATTAGGGTTTTGACACCTAGGTTTCGACCTAAGGTTGTCGGTGAGGGATTGTAATGTATAAATAGAGGTTGTGAGGACCTAGGTTGGGACGGTATGGTAGCTGAGTCCTGTTATTGATCATTTATCATTGGGAGAATATTGTATTATGGGTGAGAGAAGTTTTGAGAGAGAGATACTTCTAGTATTGTAAGATCTTCAGCTGGGTGCGAAGATCAAGTCCTACAGCTGGGTGCATAGGAAGGGAGAGAGAAAGAGAGATAGAGAGAGGGGATTTGCTGGCCAAGAGCGCAGATCATAACTGTAAGCTTTATCTTAAAATATCATAAGCACAATTTTGTCGACGTAGCCCTAGAGAGAGGGTGAACCACGTACATTTGTTGTTGTGTGTGTGATTGATTCTTCGAGCTCTATTGTTGTTATATTGTTATCTGGATTATTGTATTAGATCAAATATATAACTATGAAGGATAGATCTAGCTAGTTGAATGATAGATTCATGTTATGTTGTTGTTGTAATAATAACCACTTGATATTCCCCTGGTTGTAGACATCTCTGTCCTGCAACCCCCTCATATCTACTTCGGGTGAGACTGCATCTTCTTCGAAGGTGCTGACGAAAGGGCCAGTAGCTAGGGCTTGTTGGTGTGCTCTTGGAGCTAAACCCTGGGTCTGCCCCCGTGCCAACAAATGGTTCCGTTGCCAGGACCCTGAATCTTTTTAAGGGAATGTCAAGGTGGTTCCCATCGAAGACAGAGATTCAGAAGTGGGTAGAAGATCAAGAGAAGGACTTCGTTGAAGCCCATAACAAGAACCCTAAAATAAGCACTGAAGATTGGCTACAAAGATACATATTCACCGACATTCACAAGATCTTCTTTGGAGGAATCCATCAGGAGCTACACCAGTGGTTGGCTAGGTTAGCTGACACATAGTTTGAAATCAGATCTAGACCTCTTGTGGTTTGGACACTAGCATTGATATAGAAGGTCAAGAGAGTAGACAATGTTGTATCCAGAGTAGTAGATCACTGGTTTGATAGTACCATCGGAGGGTATATCACCGAGTTTGTTGTTGACAGAACAAAATCATATAGCCAAGCCAAGAGATACCTTTTCAAAGGACACAAAGGAAATTTTTTTCACTTCTTGAAGCTAAGAATAAATATGCTCTTGCATGAAAACCACATCTTGAAGATGCAGTAGATTGATCGGACCTAAAAAGGCTAATGTTCAAGATCTTAGACAACGACAGTGACACAGAAGCAGGACATACGCATAGTGGGAAATTATTCCGAGGAGTTCACATTGAGAATTTGTTTAATAAAAACTATGGAGAAGAAGGTTTCTATAGCAGAGAAGAGGTAGATCTAACCAGTGAAGAGAATCCAGAGCCCACTAGAACAGAAGAAGGGGAAGCTGAAGAACTATGCCAAAGTGAGCCAGAAACCTCAGGAACTATGCGAACTACTGAAGTAAGTAACGTTAATCCTCCTGTTGTCTCAACAATACCTAGCAATCAAAATAGTCGGAACCACCAAAGTATTCAGAGTACTATTACTAGTAGCTCAACATCTACTCAGACAAGAACCCTAGTCAGCTTTATGGCAGATGAAATGAGACTCCCTATCTTTAGAGGAGATGGATCTGAAGATCCAGATCAACATTGGTTTCTGTGTGAGGCCGTATGGAATATTAAAAGTATCACCGATGAAGCCATCAAGAGAACCCAGTTCAACACTACGCTAAGGGACTGGACACTGAGCTGGTACATGAAACTTGTCCAAGGACTACCAGAGCCTAAGCCCCTGAATGAGATCAAGAATGCGTTGATTGCAGATTTTAAGAAACCCAAGTCGGAGTCACAATGTATTACGAAACTAAAAGAGATTAAACAAAAGGTATCAGAACCTATTTGGGAGTTCGACTAGAGATTCAAGTCCTTGACAGGCTGATTAAATTTTTCGATCCCCGACGAAAAAAACAAAGAGTGGTTCATTGCTGCGCTGTTACCACACATAATAATCCATTTGATGCAGCAGAAGATTGCATCTCAGGCAAAAACTTTGGAGATCTCCATGAAGCTGGAGTCAACACCGATGGGAGAATCTAGCTCAGCCATTAGCTAGATCATGAGCCAACTAACTAGTTTGTCTTTACAGGTCGAGGATATGAAGAAAGATAAGGGAAAATACAAAATGGAAGATATATAGTGTGTAAGATGCAGATCTGAAGGCCATGATAACGAACACTATTCCTTATTTCATGAGTACTTGGCATTAGGGGCACCGAGCCCCTTAAAGTAGGTTAACCTACCCTAGTGTGATGTATGCAGAAATAGGCATCACCCAGGTGAGTGCTACTACATGCATAAGTATGTCCAGACACCCACAAACTTGTATTGTACATTCTGTAAATCAGTGGGGCATGATGATCGGGATTGTAGAGCTTATGATCTCATGCATGAAATGTTGAGAGACATACAAGATTCAAGGTGAAGTACAACAAGAGGGAAACACTCTGCAGTACAACTCTCCGGGGAGAGGAAATTTCACTCCTTGTGGTGGCTACAGAGGAAGAGGATAAGGAGGAGGTATGGGTCGAGGCTTAGGACAAATAATCTATTACAACTACGTGCAACCAGGACATTTAGCAAGGGATTGTTAGAATCCTTGCACAACCTATAGTTACTGTAATTCCTTCGAGCATGTCATAGAAGAATGCCCTGTGCTACTGGATAAACTTCAGGAAAGACAAGGACCCCAAAAGAACCCACAAGTACAACTGATATGTGCTGAACCTCATGGAGCATAACCTAGAGTCGCTATTATTATTCAAGGAGGCACTTCTACAGGGGAAGACAGACCAGCCCAAGGAAAGACTGAAAATGATCATGGAGTCAGGAAAGCTATAGAAAATACCCCAACGTTTGATTCTAAGAAACAAAGACAGATATTCGAGGAGGTAATAAAGGAGTTCAAAGGATATCAAGGATCTTCATCAAAGAGGCAACCAAAAATCAAAGAATATGGCATGCCTTAGGCGTTTGATCCATCTGCATCACCAACAAAAGGGAAGGAGGTAAGAAAACCCATGGAATTCTTGCACACTTGTGTTAAGTTGATTCAAGATAAAGGCAGTGTCCAAGAATTACAAGATTTAATCAAGCAATATAAACTAGGAAAAATAGACCCCTTACTGAATAGAACGATGCACCAAATTAGGAAAAGGAGAAGGACAAATAAATAATTACACTTGAATGCTCATATAGGAGAGTATGAGATAGACTATGTGGTCCTCGACTTAGGGTCAGAAGTCAATGTCATGATGAAGCAGACTTGGACACTGATGGGAAAACCCAAGCTGATATATTCCCCTATCAGGCTTCGCATGGCTAATCAGCAAGCTGTCAGCCCATTTGGATGATTAGAGCATGTCCCGGTGGACATTGATGGAGTAAGAACCTTTGCAGATTTTGAGGTAATTGAAATTTTTGATGATATTTTCCCTTACCCTGCATTGTTAGGAATTGATTGGGCCTTTAAAGATCCCACTGTTGTTGATCTAAAGAAAAGACACATAAATTTGAGAAAGATGGCCTTAGGGTCATTACACCTTTAGATCCAGATGAAGTTCCATGATACAAAGAACCTATCGGAGAAGAAGACCACACATTTGAATTGGAAAACATCTACAAATTAACAACTAGACAACAGGATTATATCAACCCTACAACTGACGGGAATATGAGCTGGCGAAATGACAACACATGTTCATCTGACTCAGAAGAAGCACTGGAGAATTGGCAAAACTAGATGTATGAAGTATCTACAAGAAGAAGTGCTAGGTGAACCAGAGAAGTTTGTTGGATTGGCACAATAATGAGTAATCTACCCACATTTGATGGGCTAAACCCCTTAGAAAACTTCTTGTCAGAATTTGAGACAAGTGTACCAAAACGACAGAGGCTGTTGGCAATGGATGAGGCCATGAAATCCACCCCAACAAGATGGTGGGGGACACATAAAATCAATATTACTGACTGGACACAATGCCAAACTTTGATGACAACGTGGTTTTTAGCACAAGAAGGAAGCTGCGAAGCACGATACACAGGTTGAAGCTGCCCAAAGGACCATGTACGACGCTGCGAAGAGGCCTGGAGTGACATTCCTAGAGAAAAATGGGTACACAGATTCATTAATACGCTGGATACCACCCCAATTAACTGGTACCTTCAAGTAGAGTTGTGCCTCGTCACTTCAGAATGGGAAGGTATGATCCAGAATTTTATAACCTCCTTTTTGTTTGACAATGAATTTCCTTCTGTAGATCAAGCACTACAGATGGTGAGACAAAAGGTATTTGAGGAGGCATATGGCCTCCTTTTGGAGCAAGAAGAGGATGAATGGACTGCGCCCCTCAAGAAACTACAGATCTGCTACAACATTAATGCTGACAAAGATGATGATGCAAGGAAGGTGAATATCATGGAAACAGAAGGTCAGAGAGATGTGGAAGGACCAGGAGTTGAACTTCCATTCATTGGACAACCAATAAATAGAAAGTCAATATCGGAACAGAGGAAACACCAAATCTTGCCAATGTCGGAGATTACTGGGACGCTGCTACCATTGACAAAATCACATAATTATTTCATGAGTATCAGGACTTGTTCCCGACCAAGTTCACTGATATGAAGGGAATCAAAGGACCTATGGGAGAAATGAGAATACCTTTGAAACCAGACACAAAGCCAGTCAAGCAAAGACCCTACAGATTTAACCCAAAATATAAGGAAAAAGTGAAGATTGAGCTCGACAGAATGTTGGAAGTAGGGATTATTGAACCTGTTGAAGAGTTAGAATGGATTAGCCCCATGGTCATGAAAGATAAGAAGATAGGTGAGATCAAGATTTTCATAGATCTCAGGAAGCTGAATGATTCTTGTCTACATGATCCTTTCCATACACCTTTCACAAACGAAGTACTGGATAACGTGGGAGGCCAAGAAGTATATTCTTTTAAAGATGGGTTTTCGGGATACCATCAAATCCACATCGCCAAGGAGGACCATCATAAGACCATGTTTTCCATAGAGTGGGGATCCTACCAATATACAATAATGCCATTTGGAATGAAGAATGCCCCAACCATCTTTTCCAGGGTGGTGGTTGAAGCATTCAAAGAATTTTTGCATAAGTTTTTAGAAACATACTTTGATGACTGGACTATTTTTAGTTTGTTGAAAAATCATATTGAATGTCTAAGGCTAATGCTGGATAAATGCATGCAATGTCAAATTTATTTGAATTTGAAGAAGTGCATCTTCTTTTCACCATTTGGAGTATTATTAGGTCATATTGTATGGAAGCAAGGATTGTTGGCGGATCCATCCAAAATCACAATTATGGTTGATTTACCACCACCTACATCAGTCAAACAACTGTGCACTGCGCTAGGACATACTGGCTATTACAGGAAATTTATCAAAGGATATGCTCAGATTACTGCACCAATGGAGAGGTTATTAAAGAAAGACTGTCAGTTTGGTTAGACAGACGAATTCCAGTAGAGCTTTGACACACTAAAAAAAAAGATGGTCACTGCGCCTATTTTAGTCTTTCCCAACTGGAGAAAGGAATTTCATGTGCATGTGGATGCATCTTATATTGCATTAGGAGCAGTACTTGCACAACCTGGAGAAGGGGACATTGATCATCCATTATCATTTGCCAACAGAGAGATCTCCACAGCTCAAATCAATCACACTACTACAGAGAGAGAGGGACTAGCCATGGTGTATGCATTGCAGAAATTCTGTGACTACTTGTTGGGAGGACACTTTAAAATGTTTAATGATCACTTCGTAGAGAAATACCTAGTCAACAAGCCAATGTTGGGGGGGAGAATATGAATATGGATTCTCCTGTTTCAAGAACATGATTTTGAGATCATTATTAAGCTAGGAAGAATGAATAAGGGCCTAGACCACCTGTCGAGGTTGGAGCATGGCGAAGAACCTTCCAGTCTAGAGAATACACTATCGGATGCACATCTACTCTCCATTAGAAATATTGATTACCACCTCGCAGACATAGTCCAGTTCCTTTCAATAGGAATGGTTCCATCCGAATACATAATTCTGTAGAAGAAACAACTAGTGGTGCGTGCTGCAGATTTTTCACTTATAGTTGGTCAGCTATATAAAATGGGACCTGATGAGATCCTAAGAAGATGTGTGATGGAGGAAGAACACCCTATGATCCTTGAAGAATCTCATGAAGGCATTGCAAGAGGACATTATGCAGGAAAATAAACTGCGTAGAAGGTTCTGCGAGCTGGCCTTTGGTGGCCTACGTTACATAGAGATGCTAAAGAATATGCTAGAGCATGCGATGTATGCTAGCGAGTTGGAAAACCATCCTGAAGAGATGAGATGCCATTAGCACCACAAATGACCCTAGAAGCATTTGAAAAATGGGCCATTGACTTCGTGGGACCTATAAACCCACCAGGAAAGCGCACAGGAGAAAGGTATATTATCACTGCGACAAAATACCTGACTAAATGGGCCGAAGCAAGAGTAGTTAAGGACTGTAGTGCAACTACAGATGTGCATTTTATATTTGATGATGTAATAACCAGGTTTGGATGCCTTAAGGTCCTTATGAGTGATCAAGGTACACACTTCATCAATAAGACAGTTGAAGCCTTGACTGAAGAATTTGCAGTCCACCATTAGAAGAGTACACCTTATCATCCACAAGAAAATAGAATGATTGAATCATTCAACAAGATCCTGGAGACAACATTGACAAATATTTGCAGTGTGAACATGGATGACTGGGATTTAAGAGTACCAATAATACTCTGGGCTTATAGAACCACTTGCAAGAAATTAACAATGCAGACCCCTTTCAAGTTGGTTTATGGTCTTGAAGCTGTTGTCCCAATGGAGTACTTGGTACCAAGCTTAAAAATTGCTGCATTTACAGACATGGATGATACTGGCCCCATTCATGAGAGGCTATTATAGTTGGTCGAACTAGAAGAAGAATGATTCATTGCAGGGTTCATGAGACAGACACATCAAGAAGAAGATATTCAGGTAAGGTGATTTAGTCCTGCTATATGACAGTAAGTTTATCAAACACCTTGGGAAATTTAGAACGCATTGGCTCGCACCATATGAGATTGCCTATGTTACAGAAGGAGGAGCTGTGCAGCTGAAGACATTGACAGGAGACTAGAAGGAAGTCTTGGTGAATGGGAGTCGGCTGAAGTTGTACTATGACAACCATATTCCTCGCAACTCTCAGTAGAATCAAGAAGACAAGGGTCCAGGTACCAGGTACAGTTGAAACTGGGTACCAGACACATAAAAGACAGTCTGCACAAGGATGGAAAGGAGGCATAAAGCAAAAAGCAAGGGCTGCACTGTGTAGTCAAAAGTCGAAGTAAAACAAGAGGATCAGATCTCAAGTGCCTCGGGATGAGTCACAGTTGAGTGTTGGGGGCATGTTGGCCCTTGGTTATGGAAGGAAGATAAGAACGAGGAATAAAAGTTAAAAATCGATCTTTGCAGGAGACATAGTGACTGTCACTGGGTCAAAGTGAGAAAAAGAACAGAAAAGATGGAGTGAAGTGCGAAAATGAAAGCCATTGGATGAGGAGATCGAGGATGACAAATCAACAAGGAAGATGGACCAAGGATGACTCAGGAAGTGGAAAAATCCAGCATTATATGCCTTGGAGCATCGCGAGATGAAGAAGGAAAGACAGGTTGGCGAAGCCTGAAAATAATGGGTCAAGTTGACCTAGGGTTGTAAACACCTAGGGTTTTGGTAATTAGGGTTTTGACACCTAGGTTTAGACCTGAGGCTATCAGTGAGGGATTGTAATTTATAAATAGAGGTCGAGAGGACCTAGGTCGAGACGGTATGGTAACTGAGTCCTGTTATTGATCATTTCTCATTGTGAGAATATTGTATTAAGGGTGAGAGAAGTGCGGAGAGAGAGAGCCTTCTAGTATTGTAAGATATTTAGTTGGGTGTGAAGATTAAGTCCTATAGCTGGGTGCATAGGAAGGGAGAGAGAAAGAGAGATGGAAAGAGAGGATCTGCTGGCCAAGAGTGTAGATCAAAACTATAAGCTTTATCTTAAAATATCATAAGCATAGTTCTATGGATGTAGCCCTAGAGAGAAGGTGAACCACGTACATCTGTTGTTGTGTGTGTGATTTATGCTTCGAGCTCTGATGTTGTTATATTGTTATCTGCATTATTATATTAGATCAGATCTATAGCTATGAAGGATAGATCTATCTATTTGAATGATAGATGCATGCTATGTTGTTGTTATAATAAGAACCACTTGATATTCCCCTGGTTGTAGATATCTCTATCCTGCAACCCTCTCATAGATGCTTCGGGTGAGACTGCATCTGCTTCGCAGGTGCTGCAGAAAGGGCCAGTAGCTAGGGCTTGTTGGTGCGCTCTTGGAGCTGAACCCTGGGTCCGCCCCTATGCGAACAATATTTTTTGATGATATACTAATCTATAGCAAGTCTTGGGAGGATCATGTGCGACATGTTGACAAGGTGCTACAACTACTAAAGGAGGAACAACTATATGCCAAACCATCCAAATGTTTCTTTGGAGTGAAGGAGGTAGAGTATTTTTGTCATATTGTATCTCATGAAGGTGTCAAGGTAGACCCTAACAAGATTAATTCCATGATGGACTGGTCGATTCCCAAAACATTGAAGAATCTTAGAGGATTTTTGGGTTTGATAGGTTACTACTGCAAGTTTGTTTGGAAATATGGAAGAATATCAACACCTTTAATGACACTAATTAAGAAGGATGCATTTTCATGGATTCTAGAGGCAACTAAATCTTTTTAACAACTTAAAGAGGTGATGTGCAAAGCTCTTGTCTTGACCACTCCAGACTTCACAAAAACCTTTATTGTGGAATGTGATGCCTCGGGAAATGGAATTGGTGTTGTCCTAATGCAAGAATGAAGGCCCATGGATTTTGAAAGTCAACCACTCAAGGGAAAGGACTTACACAAACCCATTTATGAGAAGGAAATGATGGAAATACTACATGCATTGAAGAAATGGCGTCCTTACCTAATATGTAGGCACTTCAAGGTCAAAACAGATCATGATAGTCTTAAATACTTCT
>ML784234.1:141337-165052 GCA_009831015.1 Picea engelmannii | reverse complement strand
CATGGCACAGAATCGCATGAAACAACAAGAAGATCAACATCATAGTGAAAGAAGTTTTGAAGTAGGGGATTGGGTGTTTTTAAGACTACAACCATACAAACAGATGTCCCTCAAGCAAGCCAAGAAGGATAATAAATTATCACTAAAGTACTATGGCCCTTATAAGGTGTTTCAAAAGATTGGTACTATGGCATACAAATTGGAGTTTCCTACATATTCACGAGTACACACAGTTTTCCATGTTTCATGCTTAAAGAAGGTTATAAGCAACAAGATCCCAACTTAAACTATTTTTCCATAACTCGACGAAGAAGGAAAAATCATATTGGATCCTGAAGCCATCACTGATACAATAATTTGCCAGCTGAGTAATAGATCCATTTCAGAGTATCTCATTAAATGGAGGAAACTACCGACTGGAGATTCCACTTGAGAAGATGAGACTTTTATACAGAAGAATCCAGAGTTACTCAAGTGTTGCAGATAACACTTGTCTCAAGGGGAGGGGCATGTTAAGCCCTAATATTGGCTCATTACCCCTTAATTGGGGCATATTACATTAGTAATGTTATTTTATTTATGTCAGCTTTATTCCATTAGTTGTAATTATACCTCCTAGTCTCCTATATATACCAAGGAGACATTTTCATTTGGAATCATCTTGTCCTTGAACATTTGTGTGGGGTAAAAGGAGGTTGCCCCCCTCGAAGAGGCTTATTATATGAAATTCTCTCTTTTTCAAGGCGTTGAGTACTTATTCTGAGGTTTTTCTATGCTATATTGATATTTGGTTCTTAACATCCATTTAGAATCTACGATCATAGCGGAAAACATGATTATTTTCTAGAGGGATTAGATGGAGAAAGTTTTGATTAGGGCCCTGTAAATGGCAGGTTCCTAAAATATTACCTGATGAAATAAAATCCATTTAAGTCATTTGTCATTGTAAATAGTCATTTTATTTTGCGTCGAGTCTGTAGGTCAGTAGAAAATTGAAGCTCGAAGTGAAGGCCCTAAGTTTATGCTAAAGTATTAGAAGCCACGTCGATAGGTTTAGTTTGTTTTTCCCAGTGTCTAGAGGTCAAATAAAGCCCAATGGTCAGGCACCTAGTCTACTGTTCTTTGCTACTTCAAAGGGAGGATAAAATCCCCGTTGGAGCTAGTTGTTAGCACTGCCATTTTTCTTTCCATTTTAGAGTCATTTTTAAAATCACATTATGACCCATGCTCCCAAACATGTGAAGTCGGGTATGTAACACTGTGATTTTGAAGTCAGCAAGTGTCTAGTTGGCCCTTGGAAACGGGAAGGGATGTCATATTTGAAACTTGTATAAGAGGTACGGGTATATCTTTTCCAAGAAAGTCGAGTCCTATTGAGAAATCAGTCTCTACATGCCCCAGGTTGAGTCAAGTGGTTAATAGAGGTCATGTCGGCAAGTACAACAGTTATTATTAGTTCATATGGAGGCCGAGGGAATGAAAAATCACAGTGTTCGTATGATGCATGCCCAAAAAACCTTATCACCTGTATCCTACACACGAGGATTTGCCATGGAAAACCTACAACTTGACTTGGAACATCTCGTCGCCATGAATTTGTTGTCCTCCAACATGATTTCCTCTCTTGTCCGATTCGTTATAAATCTCAGATGCTCGACATTCTCTCCAGTCATAGAACTAGGCCTAAACTCTATTTGCAATTTCCCTTTCCAGTTCAGCTTGTTCAGAACCTTCCCTCCTGTGCATTTGTTGGATACACTGGGCACAGATTTCACCTTGGTCACATCATGGCGACCTCTCAGAGCGCAAGGAAAGGCACGCGAAGCAGAAAAACTGCAAGGACCGAGCCCCAAAGGGACTAGGATTCATTCGCACCTGCGATAGGCATTCCCAAAGAAGTGAAAGGAACTATTCGTTTACCTGTAGATAAGACCATATCAAATCATGGAAAATATGAAATGAATGGATTCGCATAGGAAGGGAAGACAGCAAGAGGCCCCTCTCCCCATCAGAAAATGCCTCGGAGGAGGGGCAGGCTGAGAAAGAACCAGGAGATCATGGAAAGTCGAATTTCATAAGAAGCGTGTGTCAGATTGATAGTTGAAGAACTAATCGGATGCGCCATCTGGCTAGAACCTATTGGGGAATCGAGCTGCGAAGACAGGAGAACAAGGAGAGTGGATATCGTAGGAGAAAATGAGCAAGTGCCATCTCATCAACTGAAGCAAGCAAATATGGCTATTGTCGAACTCTATTAGGAAAACATGGAATTAAGGAAAAAACTAGTGACAAAGGCTATGGAAGCGTTTGCAATGCAGGGTCGTGAAGGGAACGTGGCATGGTTGAAAAGGCAGCTCAGAGAGTTGTAAGACACCATTGTGTATCTTCGAGAAACACAGATACTAACGGAAGAAAGGCATGCGAAACATTCCATAGAATGTGAAACGACCGATAAGGAAGTCCACATAGCTCTCATCAACGCACATGAAAAACAAGTTTAGGTGGCACCTGTCTTTGCACCCTCAAAGGATGAGACAAATATTGGCAGTTTTGAATGATATGTTTCTCTAAAGCATGCTACCATTTTGATAACAACCATGATGATCTAACAATCGCTTACTGCGAGCATTTCTCAGAAAATTATAACATCACATAAATCGAAGCCATTATTTACAGATAACAAGCTCCTGACAGACACCTGTTTGCTGGGACACTTGCTCAAAGGAACACAGCAACACATCTTTTCTCCATGCCAAATCCTGATCGACGATCAGATCCCGTGGCGAAAATATGAACAGTCATAAGTAAACATACATGATTATTGTCTATTTTTGGAAAACACTATGTGAAGAGTCTCCAGCGCATGTTGCTCAATTTTCCTATTTCTAAGGGTTAGAGGTTAGGAAGCAGGGTAGCCCAAGAGACACCCTCGTTTATATATTTCATCTTTTCGATGTAAGCCAGGTTGATTGGAAAATTTGGTAGACGATAACTATTGTAAGTAATCTGAAGTTTTGACCAGAATTTAATGCAAAGGTCCTGTGACTTGATGAAAATATTCTAGTTGTAACAGTTGGATGTTTTGTGCTTCTTTCTTTGTGTATGTTCTTTCTTGTTATCTTTATTTCATATCTTTTTCTGTCTATTTCAGAATAAATCATCAAACCTGTAGATTTGTTGTACAACGCCCCTTGTTCACGCTACTTAGACAAAACATTTTCCTCTAAATCTAACTCCGAATTCGTCCACATCAGTGCTCCTGAGTTACTTCCTGTAATTTCTCCTGCCACACACTACGGTTTTACATTGAAGACTTTTGCTCACCTAGCCTTATCCTCTCGAGACCAGTCACTGAGTCATTTGTCCCGTCTTTTCCTCAGATAGATTCCATAGATCAAGTCTTACTTTCTTGTGCCAATATAACCAGAACCCATCATATTAAAGGTTTTTAAATCTAGCCATTATTTCCAAAGTCATATCCTGCGTGGAGACCGTGCCTTTTTGGAGAGAGCCCTCTCCAGATCTGAAAGGCTAGTTTTGGGTCTCAAAGTTGGTTCAAAATGTTACCTTCGTCATTTTTCTATCAGCCGAATAGATTTATGGAGTGTTAACACTCCATATAAAAAGGGCTTTAGGGGGGTCATTTGGACATATCAAAGAAGAGGCAAGAGAACTCTGCCAAAATTTTCTCCCTTGCATTCCAATACTTTTGTATCATGCTCTGAGTTTCATCCTCAACATTCCCTACCATCCATCCTCCTTATACAATCCATCCCTTTTCCATAAATTGGTATGTTGGTTGTGAGGATAGAATATTGGGAATAGTGCACTTGGAGTCAAAGTAGAGGAACCCAGGTGAGGTTCACGGAGTGGTGGCAATAGGATTCAAGTTGTAACTTCCAATATTGTTATTAATAAAAGAGAAATCTTCTTGTCCCAGATATGTGCATCTTTATGTTCACATTTATAAATGATTTTCATGAATATATAGACTTTTATATGATCTTGAATGTTATGAATATGTTGTCATCATTTGTTCTGTAAATTTGTTTCAGACTGACTTTGGGAGGAGGCTTGCAATATTGGGATGGGAAACAATAGGAAGGGATCGATAACAACTGAAAGGAATTAAGGTACACATTTCAACATTCTCTCCCTTCCATTAATAATCATTAGATCTTATTGGATTTGGGTAGAATATAATATTTTCCATCTTTTAAGGTGTCAAGGCTCTGCCTAGTCTCTAGACCCAAATTAGGGGTGTTTTCCCCCATATAAAATAGGTATGATGATTTTTCCTAGTATTGCGCCAACCTTAGAAAGAGTGCATAAAACATTGCACAAACAGTTTTAAATGTGGGGGAAGCCGAGCAACGCTTTGTCAACTAGATTAGTTTTTGACCAAAATGGTCATTAGCAACTGCCAACCAATAGATGCGTGTCACTTACAATGGTGTGCAAGATTTGGTTTCATAGTGTATGGGGAGGATAGGAATCAAAACAACTAATGGTAATCGTTATACAATAGGGGGAATAAAAAATGAAGTTTAAGTTATACATGGAATGGGACTTGATGGAATAATTTATGGAAAGTGGTATGTATGAGGGGGTTTGGTCCTATGTATAATATAAAGTGACAAACTCTTTGTATCTTGACAAAATGATTAGAAATATAGATAAACTGTCATGGATGTGTGTTGAGGGAAAAACCCAAGCTTAACACTGAGCATCCACAACATGTATGATAGAACTATATCAAAATGGAGGGGGTGGAGAAAGGGAAAGAAGGAAGATTTCATAAGTACTGATGACTGTGACGAGCAAAGATGTCTCGCTTAGCAAGCATATGGTAGACAAAGCGAGGAATTACGACAAAAAATAAGGCAACTTGGCCCACCTACAAGCCTACTTTCACCCAAAAAAAATTTGGTCAACTAGTTAAAAAATATACATATAGCCTTTAATATCACCAACCATTGCTCCATCAACTCCAACCATAAAAAAGGATAAAAATAAAATAAATAAAAAAACTGAAAGTAAAACAAAAAGTGAGAAAAGAATCTAAATAAATGCGAAGCAAACGAAAAACCTAATCTACCCCTTTTCGTAATTTTTTTTTGTCTTATTTATTTACATTATTTATATACTTATATTTATATACATGGAAAAGGGAAGCATCAACCTGGATTCAAGTAGGATGAAATTTAGCATAAAGGAATGAGTTGTTTGTTTTGCATGCGGGTCTTACAAATTTGAAAACTTTACTTGTGGAAGGATTGCCAACATGCCAACCAACATATGTGTATGGTGAGGAAAAATTACTAATCAATACCCAAAATAAATGATTACCAACATCCAAGACTTTCCAACCAACATGAGAAGCTTTGTATTTAATACTGAAAGTATTGATTGAATCAAGGACATCAGGTTTAGGGTTCAGGGTTTGTATATCAAAGACAAGATCAATGCATTTATTAAACAAATTAATATCATCTTCAAGAATATTCCTATCATGAACATGGTCATCATAATGGAAAGAAGATTCATATAATTGGTTTAAAAACATAGGGATGTCCTTAAAATAGTCATCATATTTGAAGGAAAATGTGCACGTAGGAGGGATATGCACACTAGTGTCAAGTTCCTTAACCTCTCTTGATTGAAAAAATGGATTTTCAATGATGTTATACAATTATCAAAAGATGACTCATCACATGTATCAATAAAATGATATGGGTCTTCATCAAGTTTTTTTGACCACTCATTAGCAACATTAACAAATAAAAATGTGTCATAAATAGGGTTAACATGGTCAAAATTGACTTCTTCATGTGCATAATCAACTTCACCATCATATGCGTGTGGATGAGAGGCTTGAAATAAAAGTTGATCTCGGGGTTGATTTTTCTATGAATTTTAAGAAGGGGTGGCATTTGGAATGTGGGAGGTGGGTTGATAATTAAGCATCATGATATTATCATGATGTTCTTCACATCCAAGGTCTTGACCACAAATAGTGAAGTCATTATAATTAGGACCTAGGAGAGAAGGCTCCAAATATATCTCAAGGTGGGCATGATTTGAAGATTGATATTCAAGGGAGAACACATGATCTTGTAAATTCTTGATGATGGATATTAATGAAGACAAATATTTGTGCGAATCGTGAATACCAAAGGAGAAACTTGTTCTACGGATTTTCTCTTTGAATTCAAGGAAAGTGGTTAAGGCTAACTCTAGGTTTTTAACATTTTTTTTTTCTAACCGCCATCAGTAAAGAGGAGGTAGAAGTTCATAATAATGCAAGAGGGAAGCCAAGCTAGTAGGGAGAATGGACATAGGAATTGAATTATATAACTTGATAAACCTAAGGTTAAATGGAAGAATGAATTCATTATCCATCATATGCAAGTCATTAAATATCTTAAGGTGCTCATAAGGATTATCCAAATTCCTCAAAGTAGAAGTAAACCAGTAGAAAAGTTCAGACTATGTGGATATGCATTCATTAGGAAGGTTGGAAAATAGAGAAGTGGAATTAACTTGAAGGGAGTTCATGAACAAAAGAATGAAACTATCATTATCATTAAATCCAAGGATGGTGCAAGCATCTGAAAATGAACGAAGATGTTTATCCACTATAATAGTTCCATCACCATGAAATAAAGGAAAATGTTTCTTGAATTTGTGAGGCAAGGGATTAACTAGGTGAAGAAACTTCAAAGGGGTAGGCACAAACCTTGTGGAATTATTTAGGTTTTCCTCAAATTAAAAAATCCCATATTTTTGATTGATATTCCCATGGTTAGTAGTTGAAATCACAGGATTACAACCACTAAAACAAATTTCAATTTGTTGAGACATAGAAGCTCAGAGAGAATAAAGGATGACTTGAAATAATTAAAACAAGACTAGGAAAGAACCATTGAACGATCCTCCCGAGTATGATCACAAAAACATGTTGATGTCGTAACTGGAGAGTTCCATAAACCAATAGCTCGGCCTCCTCTGGTGCTAGGTGGGAGGAGACGAGAATGTCACCCTAGGTTTAGATCCCCAACAAGAAAACACATTAGCCCCACGATAAATCTCCTCTAATCTAAAGTCCAAGCATGAATTCTTTTTTCTTTGTATTTTTTAATATTTAATTTTTATGTGTTTTGTAATATATGATTTTTGTACCTTTTTTACTTTTATAAAAGTTAGAAACAAAAGTTGAAATATTACAAGAATGATAATAAACAAAAAGTAAAAGAATCATTAATCATAATATCTAAACATTAGTTTGTTTCATAACAAGGTTAATTGATGAATAACAAAGAAAGTGTTAACATTTAACTAACTAATTAAAAGGAAAGAAAATTTATAAACAAAATGAATAAAATTTATAAACAAATTTTACAAAAGTAATAAATTCATATGATTGTATTTTTTGATTTTTAAATGTTGTGTTAAGAAGAAGATGAAGAAAAATGAGATTTAAGAAAAAAACAAATAAATAAACATTTTCAGAGCTCAAAAGATTTTGATCTTTATTTAAAAGTGATCCCTATACCATTCTTGAATTCTTTAAAATTTATAAGTCTCTATGTAGACTTGGGCTAGGTATTTAGCCTTTATCCATTTTAGAACAAAATTACAATAGAACGACCAAGAAAGAAAGATGAAGAAAGATGAAGAAAGATGATCCATAATGGAATGGAGCAATGGTGGTGATAACACAAGGTGAGAACCTTATGAGAACCAACAAAGCTCATCCTCGCTTAATCCCTTCGTTGCTTCACAAGACTCCCTCTCTTAGAGTTTTTTTTCTTGCCGTCCTTTCTTTGTTGGCTGCTGCTTATTTTGTATTGTTCATTGAACGGTTGTTAATGGTTTCAGCAGTTAGGGACATTTTGATATTAATGAATGCAATCCCATACGGGCTGGAATTGCTTCTATTATATATATATATATATATGAAATAGTTTGTTCTCTGTTACCCATATGTCACATATGTCAATTTCTGAGATTTAATAATTCTTGACAGGTAATAAAATTATGATTGTTATGTATGGTTATGATGAAGGGATGGAAATAATGATTCTGATATGGAAGAAAATATAAATGCATGTCTAATACACAAATTCCATGTGTATTCTCTACTCCTTTGTTCAAGTTCAATGATACCCAAAAATGACAATGCCCAAAGACAAAATAGATCAGCTACATCATTTGTGACATCTTCTGAAACAATTTGACCAAGTAATTGCAAAAATGATAGCATTAGTTTGTTGGAGAAACTTTTCGCTGAAGTTCAAAGAACATGCAATTACTCTACTTAACATTTTTTATTTCATTAGATGTCTCACTTCATTTTATTTCTAAGCGTTGTTGGTACACCTTTGCATCCTCCCAACTGTCTGCTAAGTTCACTATTGGTATGTACGTCCTGTAATACTGATTATATGATAATACGATTGATCCTAAATCCTAATGAAATACATGTTCCTTAACCACAATCGTATTGATTGCCACCATGTTGAGTTAAATATATTCTGCTACCCATGGTCGTTTTTTAAATCTAGAGGCACTGCGTCGTAATAAAGAATGTTATATATTTTTATTGAAGAAGGAGCTTGATACTTGTAATAATTTCTATGAAGACGAGATGTGTAGGGTTTTTATCCACATGTATCAACCATTACTCGGGCTTCAAGAAAAACTTCAATATATTTAACTTTTCCCTAACTGTAATCAAAATTGTTGGAAGATGATTCCCTATTTTCCATGTTTATGTGAAGGAGTCTGTTGTTGAGGTTTCAAGCTTTAGAATGTCTGAAAGAATGGGAACACATACTTTCAAAGAGTTTACAAAGAGGTTTCATGACTGTAATCATCACAACTATGCTTGTTGGCGAAATGCTCTTGTCTCGTTTGTAGAGGCCCGTGCACACATATTATGTGCTATCAAGATTACAACTCGTCTGGATTTACAATTTTCTAGAGATACAGCTCGTGTCTTACAAGATTGTTCACGAACTATATACTGGCCTTTGGAGAAACCGAGGCTTTTATATGCTCGCTTTGGAGATTTGGACTTCCTGAAATTATTCTTCCGATATAAGAAACATATATTAAGCAACATATATCGTTTGTGAAGGGATAAATTATTTGGCTTCTCTTCTTCTTCTTCTACATATTCTTTCAAATCCTCTTCTCCTTCCTTCTCCGTTGAGTATTTTCTTTCTTCTTTGGGCTTTCATACACTTGTCTCACCAATATGTACATTGATTCTTTCCAATATTCCATTGAGTCTCAGATTGAAACATTTGTATGCCCTGCTCTTTCGTAAGTGCCCAAAAAATATGCCTTTGTCAACTTAGGAGTCAAAATTTCCAACCATTCCATCTTTTCTTTTGATATATCACTTGCTTCCAAATACTCTAAAATGCTTCATATTTTATGGTCTTCCTTTCCATAGCTTGTAGGGATTCTTATCACTATTACTTCTGATCATTCCTTTGTTCAGAATATGAACCGTTGTATGTATTTCCTGTGCCCAAAATATGTCACCCATCTTGGAATCTTTCAATATGGTTCTGGCCATTTCCTGTACTATCTTGTTCTTTGTTTTAGTGACTCTGTTTTGCTGAGGTGTCCTGGCTGTTGAGAATTTCATTTTTATTCCATGTTTGCCAAAAATATCCATGAATTCTTTCGATGTAAACTCTCCACCATTATCTGATCTCAAACATTTGATTTTCAAGTATGTCTCTATTTCAACCATCTCTTTGTATATCTTCAAGTGTTCAAATGCCTTTGACTTCTTCTTGAGAAAGAAAGTTGTAGTCTTTGTTGTGTAGTCATCAATCAATAGCATGAAGTATTGTTCACCATTTAATCCCTTTGTTCTCATTGGTCCACATAGATCAGTATGTACAATCTCTAATGGTTTTTTTCGTTGAGTACTCCTTTGATTTGAACTTGGCCTTGGTCTATTTTCCCTATAAACAATGCTTACATAGAGTATTCGTTGGCTTTGAAATTTCAGTCATTTATTTTACTACTTCCTTTCTGCTAATTTTGACAAGATTGTCAAAGTTCATGTGACTCATTCTTTTGTTCTAGAGCCAACTATAATTTTCCTTTCCTAAGAAACAAATTTCTTTTATAATTTCATTCAAAACATATATGTTGTTCAGATTCCTTATCATTGTCACCACTAACTTTCCTGATCCTTCTTTCCTAATTTCACATTTCTTTGAGTCGAACTGAAGTGTGTGTCCTTTATCACACATTTGACTTACACTTAGTAGGTTCTGTTTCATATCTTTGACTAGTAGAAAAATTTCTTCCATTGCATTTTTCATTCCAAGATTAACTGCGCCTCTACCTATAATTTTAGCTGAATCATTATTTCCAAATGAAAATGATCCATATCTTTCTTTCTTCATAGTTAGAAACTTGTTCCTGTCACCTGTCATATGCTTCGAACAACCACTATCAACATACCAATCACTTTTTTTGTGCCGGGCTTGTAGAGAAAGCGAGCATTGATTCTTCTTTCTTTTCCATATTTCTTGTGTTTTTGATATATGTCTATTAATGTTATTCTTTGGTTCTCTCGGTGGAATAGTCAATCTAAAATTATTCTCTATGTGTCCAAAATTGTTGCATTTGTAGCATTATACTTCATTACTCAATGAGCCAAATCTATTTTGTTTTCTGCTGTATGCTTCATAATATTTTCTGGGATAACTATTATTTAGGTACCCTGCATAATTGCTTCGGTTCTTGGAATAGGATATGCATTTTATAGTTTTATGTCCAAAATTAGCACAATTAAAACAATGACCATAAAATAGATTTTTATACCTAGGAGTTTATGATCTTCTTTGCGATGCGCTCCTTCGAAATTTGTCTTCTTGAGTCTTCCTTATTTCTGGAATGTTCTTCTTTGGGGGCTTGCATTATTCTTCCTTGACAAAATATCTGACAATATATACATAGCTTCTTTATTATGCTTCATGTTCTATTGTCTTGGAGCTCAATCTATTCTCATTCTGCTTGTATCCTAGTCCAGATCTATCATTTGATGGTCTTTGAATGTTGATGATTTGATCCAATATTTTGGTTCTCTTCATCAACATATCTTTCTTATGAAGATCTTTCCTTAAAGAGACTATTTCTTCTTCCAAGCTTCCAATTGTTTTTTCCTTTTCTTCTAACTGACTTCTAAGTATTTCCTCAATCCTTTTGTCTTCCTCTATTTTAATTTTTAGGCTCGTGATCATCTACTTGATTTATTCAGAGTTGGAATTCTGAGATCCCTCTTTCATTTTTAACTCTTCCTTCAGTGACTTGTTTTTCTTTGTTTCTTTCCTAAGGTATTCTAATGAACTCATTAGCTCTACTTTGAGATCGAATTCTCCTTATTCTTCATAACCTTCATTATCATTTTCTACTTCCATGAAGATTACTTTTTTTGAATCAATTTCACTATCATTATCCTCCAGGTCTGATGAGGAATTGTCCTCATTTTAGTAGAAACTTTTCTGGAATAATTTCCTTTTGTTTCTTCTCTTTTTTCCCTTTTCATATTTCTTTTCCCTTTTAGAATCTTCTTCTTCATCATTGTATTTATTTTTATGAGGGCATTTAGAATAAAAATTACCAATACCACCACAATTAATACATTTCAATGGAAGCACACCTTTATACTTGTTGGTTCCTTTCTTTAATTTCCTTACAAAGTTAACCATCTCTTCATCTTTGTGTGAATCATCACTACAATTGCAACCTAGTTTTGAATTTTTATTATTTATCTTCTTTCTCTTCTTGGATGCCTTGAAATTTTCTTCCTTCATCACTAGGTTCTCCTATTCTATTATCATTTAATAGGCTGTAAATATTCCATGTAGCTCGTCCATGCTCAATGTACCGGGATTTGCTCTTTCTTCTAGGGATGATATTTTAGGATCAAATCTCATAGGAAGAGACCTTAATACCTTTTAAGAAAAAAATGAATCATAAACCTCTACTCCCAATCCCTTAATAGTGTTAACTATTTCATCAACTCACATAAGGTAGGCTACAATGTCTTCATCTTCCTTCATCTTCAATTGTTCAAACTTAGCTCTGGATATTTGAAGATTAGATCCCTTAATTTTGACATCTCCTTCATAAATATTTTGTAGTTTATCCCATAGATCCTTTTCACTATCAAAATGGATAACCTTGACAAATTTTGAGTCAAATAGACTGCTCAGAATGGTACCTTTATCCTTTAATTTATTTTCACTAAGTTTCTTTTCATTTATTTCGGTTTGGGGAGTGGTTGGTTTTGTATGCCCAACTACAACTGATTTCCAAACATCAAATCCCCGTTCCTGTAAAAAGAAATTCATCCTTTTATTACAAAAGGTATAGTTTTGACCGTCAAACACTGGTCCTCCAATCGTAGCGTATTCCATGATCTCCTTCTAGTGGTTAAACTACTTCCTGAAGGACCAACATTGATACCAATTGTTGGAATACTAAGAGGGGGGTGGGGTGGGTGAATCAGTATGATAAAAAATAGTACTCTTAATGACAATATAAAAATTCCAATAAATATCATGAGCATTCAATATATCATCAACACCATAATTCAATGCATAGACATCACATAAACAAAGTACACCAAAATTTTACATGGAAACCCAATGTGGGAGAAAACCATAGAATGATTTTCTTATTTATCAAAGAGTACATTCATTGGAATCACCAACTTCATATTTATCCAGCTACAACTAGAAGGAGGCTCCAACCCCCTATTTACAAGTCGCAACATGAATGAAGCTCCAACTCCCTAATTTACTAGCTCCAATCGAAAGGAGGCTACAACCTCCTTTCCTTGCCCCGTCCAACTGCCCTGAAATATAAATGTAGACCAATATATCACTACCTATGTCACTGTAATTGATAATCTTATGTTGTTGTTGCTTCTAATACTTTTGTTGCTGCTAGCGATTTCGATATCTCATCAAAACTACAACCACACATACCTCATACCAAGATCCACAAGGGAGTTCTCCAAATCAAATGCTTATGAATCACTGAGACATATTTGTTCTTGATTTCTTCAGAATACACACCCTAAAATACACATGAAGACATACCTTCAACCTGTAGCTAACCCTGGTTTTAGATATATGATCTTCCTCTTGTCTTATTCACATATCCACTACCTGTACATTGCCTGTTCACGGATGTATGAACTTTTCCCTTCTGCAAATCATGGATTACCTTAGAGACAGTGCTGCAGTAAATTTTCTTCTGTACACTCGGCTCCTGTAAAACTCTCCCTTCGTTGAACTTAGTTGCCTTTGTCTCATTGGCTCATATTTTCCAATCTATATTCACACAAAAAAATATTCAATTGACTCTTCTCTATATATATCTGTTTCCAATGGGGATCTCATTAAAAAATGCAGGGATTTCCGAGAGTCATAACTTTTGACTTGATTATCTGATTGGGTTGAAATTTTAAAGAGAGTTGTGTCTTGAAGAGTTCACTTCTGTGTCGATTTGAACTATTATATCGAAATCCATTTTGACAATTTTTCGGGAGCCAAAATCCTTCATATGATGCCTCAAATTCAAGTTTTAGTGTTTTTGTTTTGTTTTGTTTTTTAATTTTTAATTATCATTTATCTGTTTGTTTATGCATGTAATCAAAAAAGTGATTTGACGAATAGTGTCACTGTAGTTAGATCTTCGTTATTGGTCAATTTTAGATTCATCTGAGAATTTTATAAAATTAGTTGTTATTTTTTTTGAATTTACCTTTTTCCTAATTTACGGCCAACTTATAATGTCTTGTTAATGACCTGCAACTAACACACAACTTGTTAAATTCAAATGAAAATTATTAACTTCCCGTTCAAGGGTTGACATCAATGACAACTAATCTTTCAACAATTCAATGAAAACCAATCTTTCAACAATTAACCTTTCAACAGGTTGGGGCCAAGTGATGTATATGTGAATGGTATTTCTGAATTTTAACGAATAAAAAGTGATTTCGATTGTCGAGGGACATGGATAGAGATATGGGGGTGAGTTATCCACAAGAGGGGAGGGATATAGAAAGGGGTTTTTAGCAATGAGTTTAATTCCCATATCCTTTTCCCATTTTTAAGTTTTTGAGAGAACCTTTTGATTTTTCCCTTGAGTGTGGAAGAGACAAATAATTGAATACCTATAAGAGGGTGGGTGTAAATAGTCACATCCCATAGTTATTGAGAGATAAAATTAAGTACAATCAACTTGGGGATGAGTGGAAGTCAAGAAAATAGGAAAAATGAGAAAAATTGTCTGGGCAGGGACAATAATTTTAGACAGTCACATTTTTTTATGGGAAGGAGGAGATAGCAAGGAGGAGAGTGTAGTTGGGAGAAACAATGGAAGAAAAAATATGGATCATTTTTTATGTGTGAGATAGAAGAGGTAAGTTGTCAGGCCTGAAGAGTGAAATCTTATGTGTTAGCTCCATTGGAGCAACAATATTGTTGTTATTTTGTTTCCTAGTAGCTTTTCTAGCTGTGAGTTCCCTTGACATTCCCAGTAGTGATAATCTTGGTTACCTGGGCCAAAGAGATCCTAATAAATTAATGGGATGATTAATGGACTGACAGAAGTGAACGGCTTCTATTAGATGCAGGCTGAATAAAAAAGAAAGGCTATTTTTGGAAGAGAGGCATGCAAGAGAAAAAAGATAGCTGGAAGGAAAAGCAGCATGGGTGCATGCATGGAATACCTAACGAAACTAGGGTTAAGGTTTTTGTAATACATTGTAATGGCTCGTGAGACGAATATATAAATAACTGGTACTTAAGAGAGATATAGAAGGAGAGATACATAGAGATATATTGACACACACAGAGACAACAGAGGACACATAGAGGAAGAGAACTGTAAGGATTGTATGAGTCATTAATATAGTGAGCTAAAGAAGGCATGAGAGACTCGATCCCAAGGGTTATATCATAGCCTGAGGAGCCTAGTGAGATCTAGTCATCCTCGCAGAGATTGAGGATCCTTTGGGAGGGAAGAAGAACTAAGATTGTAACTATGCGCGACATGGAGATTTCCAAACTATAATAAAATCCCGAGAGCTAGATCTTTGTGGACGTAGCCCAGGAGGGGGTGTACCATGGTAACACTGTTTTATGTGACTGAATGAATGCATATTTGTGTCTGATTAGTTGATGAATGTTGAATGAATGAATAGTTAAGTAGATATGGTATTTTACATGCATGCATAGAATGAATATTATAACTAGATTTTAAATGGACTGAATGAAGGTTACAACATACAAACATAGATCTCTCTCAATCCCAAGTTGCAGAAACCTGAGTATTGCACCCACCCATAGAGCTATCTCGGGTGAGACTGCACAGTGCACTTCGTGTATTGCGTTTCCTTCTAGGTTACCAGAGGGGCCGATAGTCTTTAAGGGATTTTGTTGGGAAGCTTCTTAGTTCTAAACCATGGTCAATATGTAATGGTCAATGAGAAATAGAATCCCTCTAGACCAATAAGAGTATATAGATAAAGGGAATATACCAAAAAATGGTTTCGTTTTCGGCTGATTGTAAGGAAATGGGATTGAGCATATGAGACCTGTTGAAGAAGCATCGAAAGAATATAGGATCAGACAACAAGAAGGTGAAAAAATGTGAATATAAAAGGGGATGTTGAGACCATTGAATCCCATGAAGGAAGAGATATAAATATGGTTGAATACAAAGGAGTTAGAGTTTGCACAAAAAGATAAGAGAAACCTGAAGCTAACACCGCACAAATATCTCGACAAGTACATATTCACCAACATGCATGAAGTATTTTTCTACGATTTCCCACACATATTGCTGGAGTGGATCAAAAGATTGAAAGAAAAACATCCTACGAATCGGATCAGACAACTAGAGTGGAATCCTGAAGAGATCGTGAAGCTACAATGAGTTGATAATAAGTTTACGCGCTCAATAAATTTTTGGCTAGACAACATTGTTGTCGGATTTATCACAGAGTTTGCAGTAGATACAACAAATTTGTACATCGCAACTGAACACGAATTCTTGAAAGGACCTCAAGGAAGGTACATTAGATCATTATATACTTCCATTAAGATATTACTATATAAAAAAGGTGTAATGACAATGGAGTTAGACATCTAAACTTCCCTGAGTGCATGGAGGAAGGGGGGAAGCACTGATAGGAAAAGGAAAAATGGAAGGAGAAGGGGATAAAGGAAATAAGGAGGATGCCTTGGACCCAATTATTAAGGACGATGACCATATCAAGCAAATCATGGTGATAGCCGAAAAGACGCGCAGTGGAGTACCCTACCAATATAAGGTGAACACCAAGAAGAAAGATGTAGCCGCGAGGGAAGGCTTGGAAAGTGATGAAGTGGAGGTAGAGGATCTTCAGGCTGTGGAGCAGATTAAAGAAATCCTACGCACGACATATGAGAGGAAGACGAGAGGTCCAAGAGAAGAAGTAGAAGGAAACACTCCCATCCATATCAGTGTTAGTGTGGAACCCATAAACCCATGTGCGACTAATACACCAATAAAAACACCACCATTTAGACAACCAAATTTTGGGAGAGGGAAGACAATAAGAAGTACATATACACAAGGAACAACAACTAGGGGAGCCAGTTTAGGAAGTAGTAGTGAAGTATCTACACTGTGCAGAGGTAGTAGTTCAACATTCAAGATGGCATGACATGACCCAACCATCAGGTTACCATAATTTAAAGGAGAAGCGTCGGAGGACCCACAAAAGAACCTGTTTATCTGTGAAAATATTTGGGAATAAAAAAAGATCACAAATGAGGAAACTAAACTTGCATAGCTAGCTATCAGATTAAGAGATCACACACTCAATTGATATATGAGTTTAGATGCAAACAATCCACCAGGGAAAACTAGAACGATTGGAGATATCAAGAAGCCGTTGATAAATGAGTACCAAAAGCCGAGTTCAGAGGATCCATACATGAATGAGATGATAGAGATCAGAAAGAAACCAGGAGAATCTGTATGGGAGATTGACCAGAGATTCAAATGACTAAATGGAAAGATAAAATACGTCATGACATATATGCAACATAGGAACCTGTTCATCAATTCACTGTTACCACACTTGAAATATCCACAGCGACAACAAAATTTTCAGACGCACACAGAGGCTCTACAGGAAGACTTGCAACTGGAAGAGAGACACTATCATAAGATAGATCCAACCATAGAGGATCTGATGGACGATCTGAAGAATTTAACATTCTAGCTAAACCAGAACAAGAACAAGGACAAAAGAGAATTCATTTTGTGCACCACATGTAGGACAGAAGGACACCATAAGAACGAATGTCCAACATTGGTGCAATACATGAAAACATGAATGCCAAAGAGGACTATGGTGTAAGATCCGTAAGAAAAAGGTTCATGATCCATACCACTTACCAATGATGTAGAAGTACCAAACAATGCCGAAGAGCTTGTATTACAACTTTTGCAAATCAGTAAGCCATGATGACAAAGATTGCGGAAGCATGGAGTTGATGAGGGAAAGAACATCAGATGCATATAGGGTGCAGGAAAAAATGATGACCGAGAAAGACACACCCCAGTTTAATCAAGTACCAATCCCATACAACATTGCACAACAATAGTATAACACTGTGCAACAACCATACAACACTGCGCAACCAAAGTATAACAACCTACAACCACACTATAATACCATGCAATATAACCAGACACCTTAGTATAAAAGACCACAAGGGGATCAAGCTAGCTAAAGAGGTAGAGGAAAAGCAAGAGGAGGCTTTGGAAGAGGTAGAGGACCAGTGGTATGTCACAATTGTCAACAACCAGGACACTATGCAAGAGAATGTCCACTTCCACCAGTGACCTGTATGTATTGTCTCACATCGGATCATGACACAGAAGAATGTCCTATGCTATTAGGGAAGATCCAGGAAAAGTGGAATCAGAACAATCAGAATGTTCAGTGGATTTCAGTGGAAGTAAGGGATGAATGAAGAAACATCAACATAGTTACATGCGGGAGAGCTAAAATAGGAAATTATGCGGTATGATAAGAGCCAACACAACACTAATGGGTGAAGAAGAATGTCAAACCAAGGAAGCCGTTTGATGCGCAGAACGAGAAGGAGGCATTCAAGAAAGCTAGACAAGAATTCCTAAAGCCATGCATTGCGTCAACATCAACCACGCAACATAGTAAGGAAGTACCAGAGTACGATATGCCTCTGTCGTTGGATCACACCAAAGAAACACAACGCCTAGGACAAGTAAGTATGATTAAAGGTTTTTTCCAATCATGTGTAAAACTACTCAATGATCCATCCTCTATTAAAGTATTACAAAACATGTTAGAAAGATGTAGCGTAGAAGCCGAGGGAAAGTTAGAATGGAAAATAATCAATCACCTACATACAAGGAGGATAACAAGTAGAGAGTTTAGGATGAACACCAATATTGGAGATTTCAACATGGGAGATATTATACTGGATTTAGGATCCAAATTTAATGTATTACCCAAGAATACATGGCAATGTATGGGAGAGCCAACATTAGGATATTCACTGGTTCAGCTGAAAATAACAAATCAGCACAGAGTTCTACCAATTGGAAGACTAAAAGGAGTGATAGTAGACCTAGATGGAGTGCAAACTAAATCCGACTTCAAAGTAATCGAGATAGTGGATGACAAAACACCTTATCCACCATTTCTTGTCTTAGACTGGTTGTTTGATAACTAGGCTATAATCAACTTAAAGACATGAAAAATGACCTTCGAGTCAGGAGAATATAGAGTCATTGTGCCAATGGACCCATCAGAAGGGGAAAGGTTCATACAGCCTACTTGCTTCGACTTGGAGGAAATTAACCAGTTGTATAGAACAATTGTGCAAGATGAGGATTATGTAAACCCAACTGCATATGGGGTGCTCAGCTGGCGTAGCATCACCTCATGTGCATCAGACTCAGATACAAGCTTTGAAAATTGGCAATAGAGGTTACATGAAGTTTCCACAAGAAGATGCTCAAGAATAGACCGTGTAGTAATATGGGTAGGTATGGATATAAGGGAACCACCCAATTTCCACGGGGTGAACGACCTATAAACATTCTTAACACAGTATGAAGATGAAGTGTTAGAAAATCAGAGGCTATTAGCCTTAGATATAACACTCAAGGAAAAACATGCGATATGGTGGGGTGCGCACAAAGAAATAGTCAAGGAATGGTACCAATGTAAGAGGTTACTACGCATTAGGTTTGGTGTAGCACAAGAAAGAAACCCATTGCAAAAATATGATGGATAGGGGGAACCAACAACACACTTGGAGAAGTGAAGAATTTTATGGAAAATGACACCACCGGAGGAATGGCCTCACCATTTCGTGCACACATTAGAAGGCATCCCAGCGAATTGGTATATAGACCAAGAACAACGCAGAGGAACTACGAGCTGGAAAATATTATAGAAGAACTTTACAATCACTTTCTCATTTGATCATGAGAACCCCAACATAGATGGAACACTTATAAAAATAACAGGGGTGATATCTATTAAGGAACCAAAAGTTGAACTCATAACAGATGAACAACAACAAAATAGAAAGATAATGAAAGAACTAATGTCATGCTACCATGTGTAGGAAGAAGCACCAGACAAAGATGACCCGCTCGATATTTAGATTGAGGAATTTGAAGGTGAGAGAGAAGTGGAAGGTCCACCTTTGGAATCATAAGTGATTGCTACGTCGATCAAGGTGAAGAAAGTCAACATCGGGACAATTGAGAATCGTAAAATAGCCTTCATTGGAGACTATTGGGATGAGCAAAAAGTGGAAAGTATAACAGATTTACTGCACGAGTACAATGACCTGTTCCCAACAATGTTCATAGAAATGATAAGCATAGAGAGAGAGCTAGGAAAAATGAAAATACCGCTCAGAGTTGAGGCAAGACCAATCAGACAACAACCATACAGACTAAACCCAATACATAAGTAAAAAGTCAAATCTAAGATCAATAGGATGTTGGAGGCTAGAATCATAGAACCTGTAGAAGAATCTGAATGGATAAGCCCAATGGTAGTTCAGGAGAAGAAACAAGGGGGGATAAGAATATGTGTTGACTGGAGGAAGTTGAATGATGCGTGCTTACATGACCCGTTCCCTACCTCGTTCATAGATGAAGTCTTCTAGAATGTTGGAGGACAGGAAGCTTATTCATTCACCGATGGATTCTTAGGATACCATCAGATCAAGATAGCACTGAAAGACAGATACAAAACCAATTTTTCCATGAAATGGGGATCCGACCAATATACAGTCATTCCATTTGGACTGAAGAATGCACCAACAATATTTTCCAGAGTAGTCATAGCTTCATTTAAAGAATTTATCCACTAGTTTCTATAAGTATACTTGGACTATTAGACAACTTATAGTCTGTTGAAGGACCATGTAGAAGTCTTACAACTGATGTTATAAATATGTAGGCTGTGCACAATATCGTTAAATATCAAGAAGTGCATCTTCAAAACATCTTTTTGGATACTATTGGGCCACATAGTATGCAAGCAAGGCTTGCTAGTAGATGCTTCCAAGAATGCAGTAATTGTTAACCTCCCGCCACCAAAAAAAGTCTGTCAATTGAGAGCGACATTAGGACACACATGATACTATAGGAAATTTATAAAGGGGTATGCACAGATCAGTATGCCAATGGAGAAATTGCTAAGAAAACAAAACAAGTTTCAGTGGAATGAGGAATGTCAACGTGGATTGGACACCCTGAAAGAGAAGACGGTAACCGCACCAATATTGGTATTCCCCGATTGGGAAAAGACATTCTACATACACATAGATTCATCGACCATATCACTTGGAGCTATTCTGGCACATCCAGGATCAAGAGAATTGGACAATCCGATAGTGTTTTCTAGAAGAAAATTGTGAGAATTGGAGCAAAAATACAACACCATAGAGATGGAAGGATTAGCTATGGTCTACGTGATTCATAAGTTCAAGCATTATTTACTGGGAAAACATTTCAAGATGTTCACGGACGATTCAACGCTCAAATACCTCGTCAACAAGCCAATTTTTTTTTTTGGGGGGGAATTTTCATATGGTTATTGTTGTTCCAGGAGTTTGACTTTGAAGTGATGGTCAAGCCAGGAAAGTTGAACGCAGGACCTGATCACTTGTTAAGGATCATTAACGGGGAGGAACCTACAAATATAGAGGACAACTTTCTGAACACATAGTTATTTTCAGTCTTGATAGCCGATGAATACTTCGCAAACATCATCCAGTACTTGAGTACAGGGACTGCACCAAAGGAATTCAACACTGCACAGAAGAAAAATTTGGTAGTCAAGGCTGCAGACTACTAGTTGATTGCAGAACACTTATACAAAATGGGTGCAGATAGAATCTTGAGAAGATGTGTCCTAGAACATGATAGACCTAGGATTTTAGCTGAATCCCATGAGGGAATAGCAGGTGGACATTATGCAGACAAAGCTACTGCACAAAAGGTATTGTGGGCATGACTATGGTGGCCGACTATTCATAGAGACTCAAAGGACTACTGCTAGAAATGTGATGTATGTTGGAGGGTTGGTAAACCAAATAGAAGGGACGAGATTCCCTTGTGACTGCAAGTAACTTTGCAGGTATTTGATATATGGGAAATATATTTTTTGGAACGAATTAACCCACTAGAAAAAAGGTTAGGAGTGAGGTACATTATCACTGCGACAAAATACCTGACAATATGGGCAAAAGAAACACCAATAAAAGATTGCAGCGTTGAGACACCAACACACTTCCTGTTTGAGAAAGTGATCACTAGATTTGGTTGTCCGAGGATTTTGATGAGTGAAAAAGGAACTCACTTTATTAACAATACTATTAAGGCTATGATTGAGGAATTTGAAATTCATCATCAAAAGAGTACACCATATCATCCTCAAGCAAATGGAATAGTGGAAGCCTTTAACAAAATCCTTGAAAATTCACTAATGAAGATCTGCAACATTAATAGGGATGATTGGGACCTAAAGATACCAACAGTATTGTGGGCATACAAGACTAGATGCAAGAAATTGACAACACAAACACCATTTAGATTGGTGTATGGACAAGATGTTGTGGTGCCATTAGAATTTTTGGTACCTAGTCTGCGCATAGCAACAATTACAAACATGACAGAACGAGGCAGAATGCAGGAAAGGTTAAATCAATTGATGATCATGGAGGAATACATGATTCTAGCAGCATTTCACCAGGATGTCCAGAAAGAAAGAGAAAAATATTGGCATGATAGACATATCAAGAGGAAGGATTTCAAGGAAGGAGACTTAGTATTGATGTATGACAGTAAATCCCTTCATCACCTAGGAAAAATCAGGATGCATTGGTTAGGACTGTATGAAGTGAAGACTGTCACAGATAGGGGAGCTGTACAATTTAAGGATTTAGGAGGAACATAACTCAGAGGGATGATTAATGGGACCCGATTAAAGCTGTATAGGGACAATCAACCTCCTGGCAATTTAAAGAAAAAAAAAAACACAGAAGAGATACCACATTGAACATCAAAAGATAACAACAGAGGCATTGCGCACCAAAAATATAGTGAGCATGCACACTTGGAAATTCTAACACGATGGAGAAAAAGGCCAACGATCACTACAAGAGGGGAACAACATAAAAGAGGAAACACCGAGAAAGAAGGATACAACAAATAACCACCAACAGACGACGACTATCAAAATTAAATGACAAAAATAACTGACAGGACACCACATTAATCGTGCCAACTAGCGATGACAAGGGAATTCAAGAGAAAGTATGCTAGAAGAATTAGTTCATTTAAAAGAGAAATGGGGTAACATCTCCAAGAAGCTTTAGAAAATTCCTATATAAGATAGTACATGGGACTGGGAAGGTTATTGTGCAATTGAGAAAATCATAAGCCATAGAATATACATAGACAAGAGTGAAGGTTGCAGAGGTTACAGAGGCCAGTACATTCAACGAAAAACAACCTGAACACCATGACACCACCCAAACAGGGAGAATCGAACTAGAATTGTAGGCGACCCTCGAGCAGTGGAAGATCCTCACCGCAAGCATAAGGAAGTGGAAAGAAACCACTTTAGCCTCCAAAAGTCATCAATGTGGACGAAATCCCATCACCTGTGTTTGCACTCTTTTCGTCGATGTGTGAGCAAAAAGTGGGTGCTTACATGCCTAGTTGGGCTCTGCTAGTCATGACAGCTGTGATGTAAAGGGTTAGAAAGAAACAACTAAACTATCAACAAGAATTAAACAAAAAACTAAAAGAAAACATGAGCATAATAACAAAAATGAAAAACAAATGAAAATGGACCAATATCACCAATATATAGCTTGATCTGATTGATGAAATCCAAAGATACACAAAGGAGAAAGAGGACTTGGGTCCCTTCCCTCTCCAATGAAAGGCTCTTGAGGCCCTCAACTGATTGCTCTCCTTACAAGATAGGTGAAAATGTGAATGAAAGAACTCCAAGCTTCTCCACTCTAGTGAGAGATGGAAAGCCTATGAAATGGTGTTGATTATGTCAATTACCAAAGAATGAGT
>ML784234.1:95016-127203 GCA_009831015.1 Picea engelmannii | reverse complement strand
TTGATGTCAAATCGACTTGGGAGCCGATCCAATAGTGGTTGGGAGGCCGACCAGCTTCATAAATGCGCCGTTTGGCAGGCGCGCGGGTTTTGCACCCCACAGCTGCGCATATGCGCCCAATATACGAAGATATTGCGCGCGCGCTCAGTTTTAGTGGGTATGCTGCGCTTTTTAATTTTTTAGCCCTTTTTGTATAGTTTTTGGCCCTTTTGCTGTGCTGTGGATTTAATCCTTGTGCCATGAATGCCTGTTTTTCTGTGCTGATGATGCGGATTTCTTGTCGTCCTGTGCGGACGAAATTTCAGTGATAACAACCTGATATGACACAAGGAAGCCCCACACCTATTGTGGAGGAAACCGAACATAAAACACCAGTGGGCATGGACATAGATGTACTAGAAGGGGGACAAGGACAACAAGTTGTGGATGCAGTATACCATTTTCACTCCAGAAACTCTAAAGAAGGCCTGAGAGTTAATGTGACGGTCCCGAACCAGGAGGAAACGAACACGCCGAAAAGGTCACACACAGCCACGCCGGAACAACGACATAAGGGCATAGTGGAAGATGTCACCAACCGACCAAATGAGTATGCATAAGAGAGAACAATGGAGGCTAGAACCTTGAGTCATCTACCACGGAGGAAAAGAAAACAGGTGGTACCAAGGTCACCACGCAGGCATGCCGCAAAAACCATTGTCTTGTCGCGCATTCTAGAAGGGGTACGTATAGTAAGAAATATGTTTGGCCACATGGATAAATTGGGGTACTGAGACCATGATGTGACGGACACGAACAAGTTCCTAGAGTTCTCCAAGAAAGTTTACCTACATACTATGGGTATAGGAAGCTTTGGTGAACCAATTAACCAACTGCTTCAGTGGGAAGTTGGACTAGCCAAAAATGATATTCTAGGCATGTTGGACATCCCACACTTTGGGATGGGCCAATATGCAAACAACTGCATCAAGAAGCTAATGGAAGTAACCCTTTGAGGATACCTGTGTCTGGAACAACTCGTCTCAATATATGTAGAGCTTATTCCATACATCACATGGTTTCCATAATGGGGGGAGGATCCCACTCAGTTCCTTGAGGACAAAATGAAGGAGAAGTCACTGGACGAGGAAATGAATAATAAATATGGTACTAAAATGGGGTCGCGTGGAATCATAATCAAGAGTATTAGTGACGTCGCGAAAAGAATGGCCACAAAAATTATGGCATGAAAATTACTCAGGAAATGTTGCAAGGAGGAAGCCCTGGCTAGGGTTGTTGCAACTGCAGCATAGTGTGCAGAGGGAACCACACTCAACTGGGCCTCGTATTTTTTGAGTATGTTCCTAGACGACTACAAGGACGCACAGGATCTAGGGACAAAATTTCACTATTCATGGCTACTCATCCTGATATCCTTGATTGGATGGAAGGAGTCAAAGTATTCATTCTTTATAACTAGACCCAATCCTTACCACACAACGTGATACTTATCGCTGGGGTCTGCTTTGGACCCCAATAATAGAAAGGCAAATGCAACCATATTTGAAGGATATCACAATGAGCTACAAGATAGCATCGCCAAAACTTGGAGGGTGACACCAGAAGAAATCACTCAGTATCAGGGCATATCCAAATTCAAGGTAAGTAGACATGCAATGTGGATACATGCACGGAAGGATATAAAAAATAAATGGCTGCAACTATGCTACTGCATCAAGGAGGCAGACATAGAGATGGCCATCAAGGATTAGGATGATGACTGGAGGATTCCATTCCTTAATCCAGAAATTCCCACAGAAATGGAGGAGGAGGTAGGATAGGGAAAAACACATGTTGAAGAGGTAACAGTGCCCAAGAAGCCAAGGACAAGTCAGAACAAGGTGCAACAGAAAAAAGGGGGTCGTCCAAGAAAGGCACCCATGCGAGGAAGAAGAACAATACATAGGCATCCCAGGTACAGGAGAAATAGACTGAGACAACACAGGGAACCACATCAAGTGCTACTCAACAGGAGCAAGGCCAAACCAAGAGGCCAGTCATACAAATGGGGGGCTCCTTCAAGAAATATAAGGCACAGAAAATGCCACCAGAATACATGATCATGGAGGATGACATGGAGATTGTGGCCGAAACGGTCCAGTATCGCATAGTGGAGGATTTTGACAATGCTCAGCGACAAAGGGATAGGATTCATGAGGATTTGGAATACATGCAACAAATCCTCCAACATCTCAGAGAAGCACAAATGGATGGAAAAAATGTAGGAACAATCCATTAGCATCTCAGATAGGGGGCGAGGTTGGATCAAGCGAACAAGACATGACCCAAATGACAACACAGTCGAGCTCAACATTTCACGTCACACCCAACATGTTGCACATAGATGAAATTGTGGGACAGACACCCTTGAAGGATTTGGCCCAAATACAGTGGGTGATGATGCAGAGACCAATCAAGGCCTTGTATAAACTACAATTCAACATTGCGCATGAGGTACATTCACGCGCATGCACAGACGTAGTAGAATTTCAGCAGACAAAGGACAATCAGAACGCGTTGGAATTGGTACTCAAACATGATAAGCTCGAGACGAAACATGAAAAATATCACATGGATAGGATGCAATAGAAATTGGCTATAGCATATGAGAAAATCCCAACGAATGCACATATGGCATAACTCACGGTGACACAGAAGATTGATCAGATTGTGTAGACAATCGATCAATATAGACAAGATATCGAGCACGATCGAGCACCTATGGGAGCAATTCGTACCTACCACTCCACCAGAAGTGAAGGAGCAGAGGAAGAAGGAGGCAATAACATGGACAAAGGAGAGAGCACGAAAATTCCATGCGATGACTGACATTTTTGAGAAGGAAACACAACTTTGGATGAAAGTAGAAGAGGATCAATAGGTCCACTAGTGGGAACGGGAAGAATAAAGGATAAGCACAGCTATCCAGAACCTCAATTAGAGGCAGAAGATAATGCCGATCATAGAGCGCGTAAAAGGAGTGTAGGATGTGAAGAAACTCTAGGAAGAACTCATAGCTGCACAGACACAGAAAAAGGAGCGCCAAGCTTAAATGGAACCACTCCAGGAGTGGGAAATAGAGGTCATTGTGCAAGAGGAAGATGGCAAGAAGAACATGGCATAAAATCAGGAAGAGTGCGTAGGGATGGTCAATGAAGATATTGACATGCAGGTATTGGATGCACTCAAGGAGAAGACCTCGCAGGCTCAAATGAAAGAAAAGGATCTCATCAAGAATTTCCAGGCGATCGAAGGAGAGATCCGCAAAGCGCACAAGGTTTAGGTGGCTCGAGACGATCCACATATCAATGTTGGGGGCCTATTTGATGCAGGTCGTATTAGGAAGAAATTATACCTTTGGAAGAGAAGCATGCAAGAGTAAGCATACAGTTGGAAGGAAACGAAGGACGTGCGCATGCATGGAAGACCTAACAACGCCAGGGTTAGGGTTTTTGTAATACATTGTAATGGATGGTGAGCTGAAGATATAAATAAGTGGTACTTAAGAGATATTTAGAAGGAGAAATACATAGAGATAGACACACACACACACACACACACACACAACTAAGGACACAAAGAGGAAGAGAACTATAAATATTGTATGATTCATTAAGCTGGTGAGATAGAGAAGGCATGAGCGACTTGATCCTGAGGGTTAGATCACAGGCTGATGAGCCTGTTGTGATCTTGTCAGCCTCACAGGGATCGAGGAGCCTGTGGGAGGGAAGAAGAACTAAGATTTTAACCACGTGTGGCGTGGAGATTTCCAAACTATAATAAAATACTGAGAGACAGATCTTTGTGGACATAGCCCAGGAGGGGGTGAACCATGGTAATACTATGTTATGTGACTAAATGAATGTATCTTTGTGTCTGATTAGTTGATGAATGTTGAATGAATGAGTAGTTAAGTAGATCTGGTATTTTACATGCTTGCATAGAATGAATATTATAACTAGATGTTATGACGTACAAACACAGATCTCGCTCAATCCCAAGTTGTAGACACCTAAGTATTGAAGCCACCCATTGAGCTATCTCGGGTGATACTGTGCATTGCACTTCATGTACTGTGTTTCCTTCTCAGTTACCAGAGGGGCTGATAATATTTAAGGGCTTTTGTTGGGTAGCTTCTTAGTTCTCAACTAGGGTCAATATGTAATGGTCAATGAGAAACATAATCCCTCTAGACCAATAAGAGTAGATAGATAAAGGGAATAAACCAATAGATGCATTCCTTGGGTTGGGAAGGTCTAGAGGAAGAGAGCTAGTGGAAAATTAGGATAATTATAGGAGAATATCAATGGGTTGTGGGATTTTCTTAGCTATGAGTGGATAGTGAGAGATACCCTCTTTTTTGAATTCCTAGAACCATATTGGGGGTGACTTGTTGTTTATATCTATAATAGAAATTCTATGGTTGGCTGGAACATCCATCCCAATATGTTGGTTGCACAATTGTTTTAAAAAGATAAATGGTTTATGTTGGATGCAATGGTAGGATTTTTTCCTTGATGTCAACAGGGTTCAAAAGAATCGAGTATAAATCTAAATCTTAGAAGGAAGAATTTTAATCGAATCTCAGAAGAGATGATGCATATGAGTCGTCCATTCTTGTTTCAGGATAGTCCAATATTGTTAGATCAAGGTGAAGTCAGAGGTTTGGAAGGGTTAAATACCAACTGTTAGATTTGAAGTAGGAGATTTGGATGATATTTCCAACCATTAGATCAAGGAGGGGCTTCAGATGAATTCTCTACCATCCAATCGATTTTAGTGGAAGGACAGTGTAAAACACAATAACCGAGAGTCTTAGATTAAAATAACGCATGCAGACCGTTGATCTAATATCTCTTCGGGAGAAACAAGAGTTGTTGGAATAGGTGATCAACTCTGGTACTGACCACTGTGGTGAAACGGAGCCTAGAACAAGTAAGTTTACCTGAAGGCTGAAGCTGCAAAGTCATGAACTTCCATCAACCATTGATCTGGAGTAAAAATATTGGAACCGTCAAATTACACTAAAGGAAAGAAGACATAAACTCCGACATTGACCACTCCGGCAAAAAGGAGTCTAAAACATGTAAGTTTACTCGAAAGTCGAAGCCTTGGATTCATAAACTCCCGTTGACTATTGAATCGGGAAATCCCGTCAATCGTTGATCTAGAGTGAAAATTGTCATAGCGCGCTAAGAAAGAAAGTGGTCAACTCCGGACTTGACCAACTCCGATGATACACAACTCAGATAAACCAAGAAATCCCGAACCCCAAAGTTATAGAATAAACAAAGGCCATAGGATTAAGATAGTTTAAAATCTACCGTGGTAGATCTATTTGACACTTTGACAATGATCAAAGGATGGTATGAAAGTGTGAAAAATCCCAAAGACACAAAGTACTGAATCCACGAAGTGAGACATGTGGTAGAAGAAAAATATGACACATGGCCCAATCAAATGGTGACAAGTGTCAGAATTTATGTGGCATATTAGGACGGTAAAAATAAAAAATCAAGGTGACATGTGGCAGCCACTTAGCTAGTGCCACGTCAACTTTGACTTCACCAAGATATGCCAATTCATAAGTAAATTCTTTGGGGATATCCAACTTCTCCTACTAGCGAAACTACCCGAAGCTCCAAAGTCATGAATAGCTGATTACTTGGAGAGTGGGATCTCCTTTGTGCCTAAGTATATGGTCCAAACTCTTGGAAATATGAAGGTTATCAAGAAGGGAGTGCTGATACACCCTTCAAAGAAATTTTTTGTAGAAGAGTAGGAAGACTGCAAAGGCCTGAGTCCCAAAATTCCAAAGTCCCGAAGTGAACGAGAACCATCCATCTCAAACCTGCAAATAAAACGTGACCGTCAATCTTGATAAGTGATTAAAAAATCACTTGGATTAGCGCTTAGTCACCACCTATGGTCATATGGAATAGAGGTCCTGAAATTGCATCTGTGCGAACTTTAACATACAAAGGAAGAATTTTTCCTTTGTGAGGAAGGAACCTTGAAGACAGGATCTGGGTTCTGTGTTGATTGATATTAAGTGATCAAATACATCCAATGCATTGGAAGGCTAATCGAAAAGATCAAATATGACCTGTTGGAGAACTAGGGATGCAACAAAAGCTTAAGAATAAAATAAAAAGACATGGGATCGAATTAAAATAAATCAATTCATACCTGTGATCAATTTATGAAAATCCCTCTTACTAAAAATATTTCATGTTAATACAAGAATAATAATAGAGGGATATATTAATTCTAAATTAGAATACAAATGTTAATATTGTTAATTTAAATGAAGAGGTGCAATGATCCAAATAGAGGAACACAATGCTTAAACACTCACACCAGTTGGAGGACTATATAATCAAGAAAAAACAATGAACAAGAAGTGTCTTTGCAATCCATATCAAAAGACCAAAGCAGAAGTAGAGTCCAAAGAAGAAGAACTGGTGATACTTATGTAGTGAGGGTGGAAGGGAGGAGCAAGGAAGGACTCATATCCTTTACTAAGTAAAGTGTGAATAAAAGGGATTTGGTGCTTCCTAGTGTTGGTACCCTATATACAAGGGAGTTGGTGCTTCCTAGGGTTGGTTCCCTAAAACAAGGGAGTTGGTGCTTCCTAGGGTTGGTTCCCTGAAGAAGGTGATTTGCGTCTCCTAGAGTTGGTGCTCTAAAAAGGATTGACATCCTTCACTATATCAGACAATTCTTTATAAAACCTTTTAATTCTTGTTAATTATATTTATATAATTGATTTTAAATACAAGTTCATTGTTTATCTTTGTGGTGATTAATAAAATAAAAAAGTAATTGCTAATTGTTTAAAAAGAGGTAATACTGATTCACCCACCCCCTCTCAGTATTTCCAACAATTTGTATCAGATCGAGTGTAACGCAGGAACATCGCTCCACCTCAGCATGCACCAACTATTCAACACATTAGTGCACATTCAAGGAGGGGAGAGGTGCCAACCCTCTCAATTTTCCCTTGAATTTTAAATTTTAAATGTAATTAATGCTAGTAAATGTTGTAAGTCTTGAGCATAGCCAAGTCATGCCTTTGTACAAGCTATAGATAAGGTCTTCTTAAATGGATGACAGTAGGAGGGATCTAGATCTGATTCAGACTATATGGCCATTGAATGTAATTCAATGTAATTAACGAAAGTTAGGTGAGTTGGGGGGAGAGCTCGAGCAACCCCTCTTTTGTATAAATATCATTGTATCAGAATTCATAATATCTAGCATGAGGAGATGAGCGAGGAGAGAGATCAAGAGAGGAGAGAAGCGCTGAGAATCAGTTGTAGTTTGAGATTTTGTACACATTGTAAATAGACATTCATATTAATACAAATAGTATTTTTTCTTGCCTATGATTATTTTGTGTGTTTATGTATTTGATGAATGTTATCTGTGTGTTGTTATGAATATATGTTGTAGGTGTATGTGTTATATTCCATCTGCAGAGTAAGGATATAATTCACTATCTATTTGATAATTTTTTGAGTTGTTTTGGGTTCTTTAGGCTGTGTAAGGAGTGCACAATAAGGTATTGGAAACTCTATATCCAGCACAATGAGTGCGCATATGAACTCTTATGAGTCAGAGAAGAACGTGCCAGGAGGGCACACCAGATAAATTACAACTCGAGAGGAACCTCAAGGTTGCTAAATACCTTGGAGGAAAGTCTACACATGAGTAAGTGTAACACAGAGTTATCGAGAACTCTATAGAGATCTACCAGGAGGGCATCAAGCAGGTGTAAGTGTGTACAGGTGAACTCTCTTTCGAGTTCTAAGAAGAGGAGTGTTAGAGGAGGAGACTCACAGAGTTGTTGAATACTATTTAAGCTCAACAAGGAGTTCTTGAGTAGAAGTTTCCAAGAGGGAACATATATCCCTTTCAGGAACAAAAGGGACAGAGACCATTAAGGTCCAAGTAGTTGAAACTCAAGGTGAAACAGAGTTGCTGAACACTTTGGAGGAATATCTATGCAGGGAGTGGACCATGCCAACACTTAGATACTTGTTGAAAGAAGCGTTGAAAGACTTATTTGAGCATAAGGAGTGCACGTAGAAGTGAAATGATTCCAAGTTCGAAAGCTTAGAAGAGTGTTGGTTCGCCAGGAGGGCACAAGGATTCCTTTGGGGGAAGCAAAGGGAAGAATCCCTTAGGAGGTTGAGAAAGTTTGGAAGCTCAAGGGAGATAGTGTTCTTTTGCACAAAATATCAACAGAGGATGCAAAGGCCAAGGACTATCCAAGACTAGGACAGGAGGAAAGTGATAAGGGTGCGCTAGAGGTAAAGTAGTATCACTTTACAAGATCATAATGAGAAGCGAAATTCAAGACCCAAGAATTTGGGCTCACAAGAGAAATATCAAAGGCCGCAGCCTTTGACACTTATAAATTTTCCCAATTTTGGGAAAAATCCAAATTTCAGGAGGAGGAGCAACAACAGTCGAAAGATCCGCTATAGGAGGAGAGATTTGGACCATTGAATTTCTATGTCCAGACGGAAGGAGCACACACAGGAGAAGGATAGATCCCAGCCATCAGATCTGAGCATGTGGATTGACACTCATTCGATCCAGAGGTAAGGTGAATGAGCTTTAAATCCATTTGTAAGTAAACATGAGAGACAGATAGCAGAAGTCCTAAAGTCTCGAAGCCAGTTGGGGCCATCCATCGTCTAGGGTGATAGGTGGTGGAATATCTGAGACTACGGAGCAGAAGTACTCCGGGATTTCTCGAACAAGCAGAGTGTGAAATCGCCGAAGCTCTGAAGAGCATAGTAGATCCTAGTCGTCAATCGCCAAGAGGAACGTGGTGTTAGATCATGGATTCTGGAAGGAATAAATCTAGAATAAAGGGGGTGAAAAAGGAAAAATAACACCCAAAGAGCAGAGAGCCAGAGGAGATCTGATCCGTCCATTGCAAAGGACGCGTATTAGCGGATTGTGCAGTCTGGAACATCAACATTCTGGATGATTCAACATGAGGAGTTTTCAAAACTCTCGAACTCCCAAAGAGAGGAGTTGATCCTATCCATTGGCATAGGAACACACATGGCAGAAGATCCTAAGGTCCAGAGGCATAACTCTGTGGAGAAAGTAGAGAGAAGAGTTGGGACAACTACCAAAGAGCCAGGAGCCAAAGAAGATATGGGTCATCCATTGGTAAGGACATGTGTCACTAAATCCCGCACTCCAGAGCATAATCACTTCAGAGGAATTGGAGAGTAGAAGTGAAAGGACTTGCAAAGCCTGAAGTCGCAAGGTCATTAAGACCATCTATGAAGGAGGACACTTGGCAGAGGATCTACTAGTCTAGAGACTTAACACTCTGAAGGTCTTGTGGAGAAGTATTTCAGAATTTCCAGAAGCGTTAGAGCCTGAAACAGTTGAGGACCATTGATCCTAAGGGAGAGCATGGATCATTGATCTACGAGGGGATGTGTTGAGGATGGGGGTTCACTCCGTGGAAGAGCCACTCCAAGGTATTTGTGTAGTGTGCATGCAGATTCAACCAAAGCTTGAATTCTAAAGAAGGAACCTGAGCTGTCAATCTCAGTAAGGAACGAGAATCGTTCATCATGTTCCCGTGGTTTTAGAGGATTGTGACTCTGGAAGGGTTGACCACCATATGATGTGAAACTACCTATATCCTAGAGCTGTGAAGATCCCTTTGGATAGCTTCCTGGTCATAACCCAAGGTTATATGAGGAGAAGGTACTAGCCTAGAGAGCTAGCAAATGTTTACTTTCAATTTTTCACATGGGGAGCATGGGCTTAACAGGAGTCTGTCGGCCTCACAGGACCTACACATGATGCGAAAAGGGGCTTGTGTAAAGTAGTTTTGGGTTCTAGCAGGGGCATGAAGAGCTAATTTGGCTCAAATATTTAAAGATCCAAGATTGAGAGGTTGCAACACCCCGAGGAGAGAGGGGGGTCTGCATCAAGTAGTATCATAGAGAAAAGTTTGTCTACAGATTGTAGATAAAGGAGAGGATACAATTTGATAACATCACATGGTATTAGAAACTAAGTTTTGCCTATATACAGTAGGTGAAGAAAGGTAGAGTGTTGATGCTCTGTGTATGATTCTATTACAAGGTGTACAATAGATGGTAGATAGCTAGGTGGGATGTAGGTGTTATAACCCTAAATTGCACCACACATGCTTACCTGGCATCAGGCCAACTCATATCCCTTCATTGCCAAAACATTTTCTGAACAACTCTTTGGAAATCCTCTTGTGTTAAGGCCCACGCACCCTAACCCATTACTGCATGCGTGTGCACACTGGCAGGCCCACTACAGCCCGTGTGTACCTAACAAAGAACAAAAAAAGGAAAGTTTCCGATGGAACAAAAAACTATGGGTCAGTTAACTGAAATTCCCGGCCATGCATGGCCGAGGGTTCGTCCAAAACCCTAGCTCCTTCTAGTCTATAAAAGAAGGGGTAGGGGTACCATTTGGAGGAGAAAAAAATATAGCGAAGAAACTCTGTCCATTTGCCGAATCCATTGTGCCAACCCTTTATCTTTTCCTCATGCCAAAGGAGATTTAACGAAAAGCAGTTGGAGGATAGAAGAGGAGGAGCCTAGGATCAGGAGCAAGGAGCGGTGGTCGGTCTTGACTTTGATTGTAAGTTGATTCATTTTTTAAATAATAAAAAGAATACTTTTCTCGTCCCAATGCATGAGTTATCTATGGTTTGTTTAATTTATGCTTAATTTCTAACCCTCAAGTAGAGAAGTAGCGTGCATGCATAGTCGTTTGTTTTGATTGCAGATCTCATTTGGAAGGAGCAGCGCAAGAAAGTGGTCAAAGCGCAATGGAGGATCTACACCAAACACCAGTAACAAGGTTAGTAGTTCCTTTCCATGCATGTATTGTGAAAGAGGGGTTTAATTTTTGGGTGGTAGGTTAAAAAGTAATTTCTTTATGGTCAAAATCTGCATGCAAGTCTGACCCTAGTTTGCTAGTTCGTAGGGTATTTTTCCCAACAACAAAATTGGCGACCATACTGGGGAGATACTCTTTAGGGTTTCCGGATTTAGTTGAGTTTTTTGGGTAGTTTAAAAGATTAGATTTTCTGTTTCTTTGCCTGTATTTTTTCTGAGCGAGCAGGGAGCTTGGTTCTTCATACCATTTTTCCCTGACTTCTGCTTGACGGTAGTTGTCGGGACACACAGAGGTACACGCGGCCTGTATAAGGCTTGCATGCATGTACCCGCGCCCTATCCTCTTACAACCAGCGTGTGAATGCTAGCTGTAGGGATAACAGTAGCGTGTAGGAGTCTGGAGACCTGTAGAGGCAGTCCACCTCTTCCCTGTCATAATTATACATTCTCAAGGGGTTTTCTGGAATCCTATCTGAGTCTTGCTGGTTCACAGTCCTATTTCAGATTGTCTTTTTTCCTTGTTATTCCTTGCATTATTTTTTCTTTTCTGTTAGAAAAAGCATCCAAGCCTTCAAGGGACCCTGGTTGTCAATGCCAGAGGCCTCTTCCTGGTCTGGACTGCTTGTTTTTATCTTTTTCTTATAAGTTATACATACACGCGGCCTGTACAAGGTCAGCCAACGTGTACATGCGTCCTATTTCAACTCAGCATGCGTTCGCACGCGTGCTGTTTTAGTGACAGTAGCATGCTTGACAGGCTACTTTTTGTTCAGGGTGGGGCAGTCATCCCCTCCTTTACTGAGAAGTTTGAGTCTAGAGTTGAATAGTCAGTAGGTTAGGTCATCCTACCCTTAGCCTGCTTTTTCTCAGTTGATAGCTGACAAAAAATATAATTTTTTTTTTTTTTTTTTTTGGTTTTTAGACAAGTGTAAGAGTCTCTGTTTTCTTTATTGCATTGTGTGTCTTTGTTTTGATTCTTTTCGATCTGTGATTTAAGCCAAAATTTGTCTTTCTTGGTTTTGTGCTTGTCAGTATTTTCCCTTTGTTGCTTTATTATCACTTAAATAAAAAAAAGATATATCTCTTTTTCATTTTCTACTTTGTTTAAAGAGTGTGTTTCTGCATCATTATCTAGGGAGAAGTCTTTTGTTTCGTAAGATTTTGCAGTGAATTTTGAGCATAAGTAGCTCGTAGTCGAGAGAAACTCCTTTGTGTTTACTGCATAAAATCTTAGAAAAATGGAAAAGAAAAAGAAATCTTTCTTTGTGAAAAGTTGCTGAGTTGTTGCATTTAGTAAAAGCCTTTTGTTTCCAGCATTTTTTCATTCGTTTTTACTTTCGTCTTTACACATCATCAGTTTCACCTTCATACCCCGTGACGTAAGAAATCCCATAAAAGAAACACTAATTTAAAATCTATTAGACTTTTTTTTTGTAGGGTTCACAAACTAGTTCAGGACTAGGGCCTTGGATTAGGTTGGAGAGGAAACTCTCCAAGGCCATTCAAAACCAAACATTAGAGTCTGTGATAGGGAGTGTAGAAGTCCAGTTTCATGAAAGTTATTTGGGACCCCCCTCTAACACAGGGGATAAACACGAGGTCGCGTGCGGAAAGGTAGTGGAGATAACCCCTCCAAAGCCGGACCAAGCATAGTGGAGAACACATATCGAGGGCTTGTTTTGGGATTCCATCGTTTGCATTTTCCACAGGGCTTCATGGGTCTCGAATCCATTTGAGGTCCTCAGTTGTCTTCCGGACCATTTTATCTCGATACCCTTTACAAGTTTCAGGCTTGATACCCTACTCATTGTGGTCTACCCGACTTTCGACTGTACCCGCCTGGTGACTGTTCGCGTGCTGGCAACCTAGTTGCCAATCTTTTTAAGGACATACACAGGTGACTGCGGGGATATACCATGGTACCTAGGATAGACATCGGGCCATGCTTTGCATAGTATACCTAGAGGTTTCTTCCGTGTTCGAGTTTCACTTGCACCGGTAAGTTGCTCTAGTGCTGGTTGTTGTAACTGTTCTTCCAACTAGTTTAGTGTTTGCTTGTCTTATCTCTTAGAGGCTTCTTTTTAGTGTGTGTTACTATTTGAACGTGTAGAATACCTTAGTGTGTATTGGATATTCTCACACAGTGGAGGATCCTGAGCTCCGTCGGTCACAAAGGCTTCTGGGCCTGCTGTCGGTTATACTGGAGCCACCCCCGTCACCATTGAGGCAAAAGCTAGACCAATAAGGGTATTTTGAAGCGACCGGGTTACAAACCATTGTGCTCGAACAACTCCCAGAGGAATCAACCACCAATATTGGCTCAGTTGAAACCCCAACCACTGATACTTGGCCTGAGGTTATTGTACCAATCCAATTTTACGAACACCTGTTAGTGCCTCACACAGCTATGGAAACAATCGTTGTTACTTCTTCTGGGAATTCTTCCATTCCCACCATAGTTGCTATCACAGGAGAATCATCTCCTAACTTACCGTCGTCGGTCCAAGCCACCATGGTCTCGACCGCAACTACGTCGCACAGTGGACCGACCCTGTCTATGGCAGCGGCCACAACCCCCTTCACATCTAGTGCGACAGGCCCTCCGTTCTCATATGGTATGCCTAGTTTGGGTACAATTCCTGCACTCACTTACTCCACTTTATAGACTTTGGGTCTGGGGGCAGGGAGCTCTAACTCTCCTCTGCAAGGTCAACTTGGGGAACTCCTGTCCCTTTTAACGATTTTCCTTACACCGGAGGTCATATTCCTCCTTCGTCCCCTTCGCTTGGTGGTCCGCCTCAACAATCCACTGGGCAGCCTTCACACACTAGTTTATTTGGAGCCGGGAGTCAAGGAAAACCTACACATAGTATGTCGGTAGGTTCGTCATAGTTTGTTTGGAACGAGACGTTTGGTAACAACACTTTCACATCCACTGCTTTCCCATCTGGGGGCACTCTCATTTTTGGACAGTCTACTCCGACACAGGGTACTATTCCTACGCCGGGGGCACATATAGAAGGACCTTGGAACTCAAGACAAGGATATGTTCCCTCCTCTGGAATGCCGTTCTGGGGTAATTCTTTCCACAGTCAATGGAACCCTGGACAGACTACTATGCCTCTCCCATCAGGACCGATTTGGGGTAATCCTTCCGAAAGTCCTTCAAACACAATGCATGCCCAACATCCTATGTCCTTTATGGGAAATCAGCCAACGATGTCTCCACAGATGCAAAATCCTTATGCTGGTCAGGGCCATGTTTTCTACCAGAATCCGGGCCAGCAACCAAACTTTTCCTGGAAACCTGGTGCCAGTCAAACTCCAGGACCCTTTTTCCCAGCTTATCAGCAACAACCCAAACTACCGTTCCTGGCGACGTTACACTTGCCATATTTGACAAGGTTGTTAAATGATCCTATTTGTCATGATACACATTGGTCTCCTATGCCAACGAAGTTGCCTTCGGACATTCCAAAGTTCAAGGCCAAGCCTAACGAAGATCCAGGTGATCATGTGACTACCTTCCATCTTTGGTGTTCATCTAACTCATTGAAAGATGACTCCGTATAGCTGCGATTGTTTCAAAGCACTCTTATCGGGAGTGCTGCGAAATGGTACATCGAGTTCGATCGCTCAAGATACTCTTTGTTTGGCGAACTGGTGATGGCCTTCCTTAACCATTTTTAGTTACCTGTGAGATACGACGCTGGCACAGAGTTGCTCGCTAATTTCGAACAGACAACATCGGACCATATCTCTGATCATATCCGAGAGTGGGGACGCCGGAAGAGTCTAATTAAAGTACCAGGCCCACCAACATTCCTGCTTGAGTGGTTTCTTAAGTCTCTGGTCCCACAATTATCCAAAGACATCGCAACTTCTGGGGTTTTCTCCGAAGAAGATGCCATCATGAGGGCTCAACAGTTTGAGCTCATCTATTCTCAGTCTGGTTTATTATACAACATCCTGCCGGATGCACCACGATCGATACTGGATAAAAATAGACAGAGAGCTGGACCACATGCCGATGGTATTGTTGGTTCAGCACAAATCAAGACCGCTGAGCAATTGACAAAACAATTGCAACAATTATCTATACAGCACTCAGCGGCCAGCCAGACTACTGCTTTGGCTGCTCCTCGTACCCAAACGTCGAAAGTACACTCCATGCAGTCGACTAACCCAAAGGCCACCCAACAGCCCGAAGGGAAGAAAAAACAATGAAAGAAGGGTAAGGGGGATAAAAAACCCACTGATAATGCTAGCGGGGACACCACGGAAAAATGGAAGGTGAGGTATCCATGCAACTTGTGTGTGGAAGACCACCCGACCCATATTTTTCCTCGACTTGTGGAGGCCCAAAAGTTTGTCACACAACAACAACAGGTAGTTTTGACTAACCCCTTTCAACATGGGCAAAATTTAACTCAAGCCTCTACAAGTGCCAAAGGGGGCAACCAAGAAACCTGCCCTCCTCCAAACAATCCCTCATCTACGAACGTATATATGGTTAGGGGTGATGCTTTCCTAACTACTAGATAACATGATTATAGTAAGCCAAGTGCTTCTGATAAGGGTAAAGAAACTAAGCTCCCATCTCTTCCTCTACAGATAGAGAAGATGTTGGGAGAAACATTGACATGCATTCCAAAGGGTGCATTTAAGAAAGATTCTCACAACCAAAACGCAAGGGCCACCCAAAATTACTCTGTGGTGGAGGATTTATCACAAACCCCTTGTGCGATGTTTGCTTTGGAGGTCCTCCAAAGTTGCCCTACTCAGAGGAAAGCCTTGTTAACTGCTTTGGGCTCTACTGAGACTTGTAATCCGGGTACCATCATGTTAGATACAACCAACTTAAAACCTCATTTGCCTTACCACGTAGCGTTTCAGATAGTAGTGGCTCATCCCACGAAAACTTTTACATGGAATATCTTCCGCATAGTGGTCGACGAGGGCACCTCGACATGCGTTATGTCATTAGCATGTTGGAAGGCCATTGGCCAGCCTGCTTTGTCTCCATCACCTACTCTCCTCACTGCCTTCGATGGTCGTTATTTTCGACCACATGGCATCATTCCTTCTTTCCCTGTGCAGTTAGGAGGGAAGACCGTGTGTGTCGAAGTAGAGGTAGTCGATGCTCCCCTCGACTATAATCTCTTATTAGGATGGAGTTGGACTTATGCTATGCAAGCTGTGGTTGCTACAGTTTTCCGAGTCTTGTTGTTTCCACACGAGGGTCGGATCGTGACCATCGATAAATTGTCCTTCTCTAGACCTGACCCAGCTTTGGGGTTATCCACGGTCCCCATGATTGATAATCCTCAACCAGGTGTCGTTAACGTAGGAGTTGGTTTGTGCCCATATTTGATGGGTACCTTCGATTACCCACCTCCTCACGATGATGTCAAATTTATATCTAATCACCATAAGGTTGAGATTTTTCAAGTTTCGTCATTCTGCACGACTTACTTTGAGGATCCTTGGATTCTTCCTTCCCCATCAGCCACGATGGATGAGACAGGGAACTCTGACATTTCTATGCCCTTGTCAACCACTGAAGTCGCGTACTCTTTAGTCCAACAAGATTCAGCTAACCCCGATCCGAATCCTGCACAAGAGTTAGATCCACTTCTAGAGCCTATTTGGGCACAGGGTTCTCTTGCTAACATCGATTCGTTAGACTTAGTATTGCCTTCTGACGAAGCAGTAATCAAAGCACTGACTAGTCCGAACAAACCTTGGGAAGATCTTCATCACAGATCATACTTTCTCCCCAAGTTAAGTTGAATCGAAGCCAGATAATTGACCATTACCATGACGGGAGATCAGCCATGTCCTATTAACCTCTTAGCTACACAGGAAATTTATGCTGAGGGCACTATGGCGACTATCGCTGAAACCATACCCATCAACATCTCCTGAAACCCTAGCATTGTGGAAAATGTCTTCATTGGAGCAGACTGCTCCCCCGAAGAGATTCAAATTTACACGGATCTTTTCAAATAATTCCGTGATGTTTTTTCCTGGTCTTATGAGAAAATGCCAGATATCGATCTGAAAATAGTTGAACATGAAATCACAACGTATCCTGATGCCAAGCCTATTCGACAAAAACTTCGTCCATTTAATCCTAAGAAAGAAGCAACCATCAAGATTGAGGTTGAGAAATTTCTCAAGGCAGGTTTCATTTATCCTATTCATTTGACTCAATGGGTGTCAAACCCCGTGCCGGTCAATAAAAGACAAGGCATGATTCGTGTATGTATCGATTTCCGTGATTTGAACAAGGCATGTCCCAAAGATAATTTTCCAACACCATTCATCGACCAGATCATTGATGAATGTGCCGGTTGTGAAGCCTTTTCGTTCATGGATGGTTTTTCAGGATATAATCAAATCCAAATCAAACCTGAAGACCAACACAAAATGACATTCATTTGTCCGTGGGGTACATTCGCATATCGTAAGATGCCTTTTGGCTTTAAAAATGATGGATCCACTTTCCAGTGGGCCATGTATTTTGCGTTTCATGACCTCAAGCATATAGTCGAGGCCTATCTAGATGATTTAGCATCACGCTCTCGCAAGTGAACGGATCATCCCACGCACCTTCGACTAATCTTCGAACGTTGTCGCTACTTCAGGATTCGCTTGAATCCAAACAAGTGTAGCTTCTATGTAATGTCAGGACGTTTGTTAGGTTTCATCGTATGAACAACAGGGATAATGGTCGATCCTCTTAAGGTGGAGGCGATAATCCAGTTTCCCCCCCCATGCACAATATTACAACTTCAGCATCTACAAGGAAAGGCGAACTTGTTACGACGCTTCATCGCCAACTATGCCGAAATTACCAAGGGATTTATGCGTTTACTAAAGAAACAGGTTCCCTTTTTCTGGGACGAAGCTGCTCAACGCTCTTTCGACGCATTAAAACAGGCCCTCACAACCGCACCTTTGCTATGGCCACCTAATTATAACAAATATTTCTTATTATATCTGGCTGCCGCAGAGTCAACCATAGGCATGGTTTTAGTTCAGGAAGATGATTCGTTTTCAGAATACGTTATCTATTACTTGAGCCGAGGCCTCGTAGGACCGGAACTTAATTATTCCCATCTCGAAAAACTTGCGTTGGTAGTCGTTCATGCTGTTCAACGGTTCCATCACTACGTTCTGTTTCGCAAGACCACCATCGCTGCTGTCATGAATCCATTCCAGTACATGTTGAAACAATGAGTTATAGGTGGAAAAATCAGTAGGTGGATGGTCATCCTCCAAGAATTTGACTTAGACTTCGCTTCAGCCAAGTCCAAGAAGTCATTGGTCTTTGCCGAACTTATTTCAGAACTTTCGGTTGAGTCAGGTGACGTTGTGCCTGAGGAATCACCTATCCGGGGGGATATGTTTTTGATTCAATCTTCAGACCCCTAGTACGGAGATATACTTATCTATCTCCAGACTTTGAAGTGCCCTACCTCTGCTTCTCATGACGAGTGTCAGCGGATACGCCATCAGGCTAAGAATTATCTCATACTCGATGATACGTTGTATCAGAGAGGTGTAGACTGCATCTTGCGTCGATGTCTCACTCATGAGGAGGCCATCATAGTGCTCAACGATTTCCATAATGGAGCATGTGGCGGCCATTTATCTGGGTTGGAAACAACCCAAAATATTTTATGAGCAGGTTACTTCTGGCCCACACTTATCAAAGATTGTATCGAATCGGTTAAGAAGTGCCATCCGTGCCAAATCTTTTCTCGGAAGATGAGGGCACATCCCGCTCCTATGTTTCCTGTCATCACAGTTGGTCCCTTCACTAAGTGGGGGATTGATTACACTACATGCAACCCCCCATCAGCAAGGGGGCACCGCTATATCATCGTAGCTGTCGACTACTTCACTAAGTGGGTCGAGGCTATGCCAATGTTTAAATATGATGGAGAGACTGCAACTCTTTTCTTATTCAACCAAATTATAGCAAGGTTTGGAGTCCCGGGAGATATTGTCACTGATCATGGCAGTCACTTTCAAAACCAAATGATGACTGAATTAACGTCAAAGCTTGGGTTACGGCAGGAGCATTCATCACCTTACTACCCCCAAGCCAATGGGTAGGTGGAAGCTATAAACAAAACTCTTAAGACGATTCTACAACGAACTATCAACTCTGCCAAGTCAAACTGGCATTTGATGTTATATTCGACATTATGGGCTTATCGAACACCTGTTAAGACTGCAACCGGTTTCTCACCTTTTCAACTCGTTTACGGGCTGGAAGCAGTCTTTCCCATAGAATGTCAAATCCCATCTCTGAAATTGGCAGTACAGTTATTTCCAGACACTTCTCCACTTGAGGAACGGTTAGTACACCTTGAGCAGCTTGATGAGCAGCATCGCGACGCGGCCCTAACCAACGAGGCTCATAAACATAAGGTCAAGTGTCAATATGATAGGTCCGTTCATCCTCAGATTTTCTCTAAAGGCGACCTTTTCCTGGTCTATGACCAAGACAAGGACCCCCTGGGGGCAGGAAAGTTTAAACCCATGTGGTTCAGACCCCTCATTATAAAGGAGGTATTAAAAAATGGCACTTATCATTTGGTTGATTTTGAAGGGAATGCATTGGTGGAGCCTAGAAATGGGCTCTACCTCAAGAAGTATTACTCATAGATAGGTCACTGTGGGTAACTTTTTGTAACATATGTATAGTCTTTGTACTATTAATTTTTACGTTTCTTTTAAAAGTGTTATGGACGTGTCATTGATGTTATATTTCATCAATATGGAAGATGTCAAGTGAGTCTGAGGTGTTCGTTGGGTATGCAGACGGTGCTAGTCGACACACACGGAGGCTTGCCTCCACAACTTGGGTAATCTTTACACCACAGGGTCAATTGTTATCTTCCGGAGGTATATGCTTAGGCGACACCACAAATAATGTTGCCGAGTATAGTGCAGTTATTGAGTTGCTTCGTGACGCCTTGTCATTGGGTATCTCTCATCTCCGGGTCTATCTCGATGCTCAACTGGTTGTGTCACATCTAAACAGAATATACCGGGTTCATGATCCAACTTTACACCGACGATTCCTTAGGGTACGTCTCTTAGAACGAAACTTTTATTATATTACATATTTTCATGTTCCTAGGAGATTAAACCAAATTACAGATACTCTAGCTAATCAAATTTTAGATTGGCATCTTGCCCACATATAAAAAGATCATGGACATAAACAGGTAAATACAATTTTGCACACATAATCCATAAGACACAAAAAGATAAAAACCATATATAAACATCGTAAAATCACTAGAGTACATAGATGGACGCAAGCGCCTCAAAAATGGGAATAGTAACGAGTCACCAGGCTTATGCCCTCAAAAAGTATATACAACAAGGTGCTCGTGGCACATAAAAAGTCTAGAGTCTGTTAAGGGCCTATGGGCCCTGTTATAATCATCTACTGCATGGGCTAAACGCCTAAACAAACGAACCCATGTCTGAGGTGCCCCCACAACATGAGGTTGCATGGAGGGCGGGAGGTCCTCTACCTCTTCCATCGGGACTGTGCGAGTGAGCGCAGTAAAGTTCCGCTCAATTCACCTAAGGATTCTCTCAGCCTCTCCTGCTGGGAGGTTCCCTGCTACTGCTGCTCCTCCAGCGGCGGCAGCCGCTGCTTTCGGCCATGGGCGACGCCTGTTCCGTGCGTAGTCGACAGGTCGCACGGGTCCCACATATGCATGCAATAAATGTTTACCCATCAAATACTCTGGCATACAAAAATGATATATATATAACAAAAAGACATAAAAATTACATATGCAAACAAAAACACTACAAAGGAGGAGACTTACCCATCTCCCCTCGCTCCTCACCAGGAGGCACGGGTATCTCTGGATCTCTAGAGAAGTCTATCCCTGCATACGGCTAGTCCTTGATAGCCAGGATCTGTTGTGACAACCAAGAAAAAAATTCGTCGTCGAAGGCCTCAACGGTCCTTCCACCACCCTGTCACAGTAATAACACTGCCCATCTACACACTGTAGGGAAAGAGGCTAGATGTCCTCGTACTACAACCCGAGGATTGAAATATGAAACTCTCTCGAAAAAGAACGAACACAAGATAGTCCTGAACCCAAAGTTCCTCTGTGTCTGTTGTCGGCAATCTGTCAATTACCTCTTCATGCACTCCAGCAGTGTGGTACTCCAATCAAAAATTTGTGCATTCATGCACTGGATAGCACAGTTCATCTGTGCGCGCGAAGCCTGATGCACGGCTGCTGAGCCGGTAATCCGCCCAATAAGTAACAAGATAGTCTGTAGTGCTAAGTTGGTAATCTTGCTAATGGGTACCTGGGAACCTGTATGTTTGGTCCCAGCCTCACAGTACTCAGCTATCAACTCTGATATCTTGCTTGGCCCCGCAGGAAAAGTATGGAAGTTGACTGGTTCCCCTCTCCTTGAGAGGCCAGTCAGAAAGTAAATGTCCTCGGTGGTGGGCACCAATGATTTCCCCTCTAGCATAAAGGCCTCTGCATCAGGATGCCAATAATCAATCAAGGCGTTCAGTAGCCTTGGTTGCACATGCATAAATGGACATAGAAATAATTTGAGCAAACCGCATTGCATTAACATGGCCACAACATTCGGATCTACAACAACCAACTCACTGATTGCCTCGTTCTCCCTTTCCCTCCACTGGACATACATCATGCCAACACAACAAGGTAAAGGAGGGTCAATACTTCTTTTAATTTTCTTTTCCATCAATAGGGAGGGGTACATGTGGTCTGTAGAGGTGACAGTCGCGTGTACACGCATGCAGGCTTTACTCTACATGCGTATACACGTGGGTTGTCTTTGGACAGCCCGTGTGTACCTAGGGCCAACCTTTTTAAGGTCGATGCCCACCCAAAAAATAACTTAAATGACTAAAATGAAGTATTGAATAGCTAGATAAGGGAGTTTGTGCTTACTTTGTCCAAGCAGAAGTTCGTTTCGTCTACTGTAACTCCCAAAATCACTATCTTTGGCAAAGGGGGTCTTTTGGCTCCAGAGTCAATTTCCAAATCAGCAATGGTGATAATGAGCTGCCAACTTCTATTTATAGACTTTTTGGCCTCTTTTTGTCACTTTTTTGGCCCCGCTTATCAGTTTCTTTATATCAAAAACCATTTAGAGTGATCCATGAGTTATATGGGAGGGCTTTGATCAGGTTTTGGGACAAATTTTTTTTGACTTTCGAAAAAATATTGACGGTCCATAATTTTTTTTTTTTTCAAAAATCAACTTGAGCATATAGGTTAGGATACCACCCCAACTTTTTCATCTCGTTGCCTTTTTCTTATGCTATAGGATCGATCCCATCAGGTTGTGACACAGAACCATCATATCTACTCTAGAAGTGTCGTGATTTGGTGGTAGAGCTTACCAGAACATGGATGCCCTAGGTAGGTCCTGGTTGCATTATGGTGTCCATGCCGTTTCTAAAAACCACTGTAGGCTCAGGAGTCCGTATAGTCTTTCCTGAATATGAGTTTGAGCCTCATTTGCATGGGTCTTTTCCACTCTTTGTCTCACCCTCAGGACTCCCAAAACATAAACGAGTCTCCTTTTAAGCCCTTTTCAGACCCTCTAAAAAAGAAAAGATTGTCGAGCGATCTTGTGAACTTTCACGCTCGTTAAACTGACATTTGAAGTCACGTCTGTCCGGCGGTAGTTTGCCCCTTTTTCGGTCTGGACGGTCAACTGTACGAACAAAGGTATACTCTATCGAATTCCTATTCTTTAGAAGAGTATCCTCGGGTATAATTTTATTCCTTTTTCGGACCTGAGGGACTAAATTTACGAAAAAGAAACCCCACGGAGTCCATAGTTAAGCTCTTTTCAGACTCCCTAAAAGTGAAAAGATTGTCGAGTGACCTTATTCTTTCACACTCGTTAAACTGGTCCAGAAGAATATTCCTGACGGAGTCCATAGTTAATCTTTTTTCAGACTCCTTAAAAGTGAAAAAATAGTCAAGTGATCTTGTCCTTGTCACACTCGTTAAAATGCTTTTGAATTGACATATAATCGGTGCTAGTTTATCCCTTTTTCGGACCGATTAGACTATTGTCAAAAAAGGGACCCCAGCGGAGTCTCCTTTTATGCTTTTTCAGACTCTCTAAACATGAAAAACCACCGATATTATCTTCTCTAGGCTCGTTAAACTTACATCGAAAGACATTACCATTGTGTGTTCTATCAACCACATTTGCATACCTTACCCACCAACCTTGTGACAGTTTGCTTCTGCATCTTAACACCTTTGGCCGTCGAAGGATTTTTCCTGAGTATCATTTTACCAGAACATCAGTCTTGTCCTTGTGGCTCGAGCTTGTATGTTTGTAGTACTCATTCCTCCATTGTAACGTAATATTCCTTTATTATTTTTCAATAATTATCAAAAAGAACAAAAAAATCAAATATACCCCAAAAAGAGGATGGGAAAAGTATTTTCTTTATTGGCAGCATAATGAGTCACCCTTGGATAAATCACATCTGTTCGTTTGATTATCAGACTATGGGATGTAGTACGACCTTAGGAATATTTTAATCGCTATATAGAGTTGTGTCCTCCACTGTTTGGTTACTCTTCCAAACATATGGAGAGTTTGCGTTGCCTCCTGCTTCGTAGACTTATGATGAACATATATGCTGCCCGAGTCTTATCACTTGTCGTGCTATTGTCCAAGGGAAGTTTTTCACTAAGCATGAGTCGACCCCTCTGCAATATGTCTCTTGTCCGCATACCCAACCATCCTGAACGTCCAATCAAGTCCTTGTTCGAAATCACTGAAGCCTTCAGTCCGATCATCAAGATTATCAAGTCCATAACCGATGACCCATCGAAGACCTCTGGGTAGTGCAGTCGTACACTCATATTACACTCCTACCTGAGTTTTAGAATATTTTGAAGTTGTTTCTCGAGCTCTGAAGCGCATCCATCAGGTCGAATCAACTTCCGGAAGATGGGTACTCAATATGTATATCTTTCTGATTTTGAGATGTAGCTCCACTGTGTATTATTCATGGCTTCTCTTTATAGTTATTTGACATGGATCTACAGTGTATTTGATTGGTAGCCATGGTTCTATTTTATCCTGAGCATGGGTATGCCCACCTTGGTGAGACATTTGTTATTTTACAGACGGTGCCTCCTGGTTCCTGATCCTTGGGCTTACTAATTCATCACATCAGTAAAGATTGGTAATGTATTTCAGCCATCAGATGCTCTTCTGGACTCACACATTAGGGGGCATCTGTTATAACCCTAAATTGCACCACACATGCTTACCTGGCATCAGGCCAACTCATATCCCTTCATTGCCAAAAAATTTGCTGAACAACTCTTTGGAAATCCTCTTGTGTTAAGGGCCACATGCCCTAACCCATTACTGCACGTGTGTGCACGCTGGCAGACCCACTACAACCCGCGTGTACCTAACAAAGAACAAAAAAAGGAAAGTTGCCGACGGAACAAAAATCTATGGGTCAGTTAACTGAAACTCCCGGCCATGCATGGCCGAGGGTTCGTCCAAAACCCTAGCTCCTTCTAGCCTATAAAAGAAGGGGTAGGGGTACCATTTGGAGGAGGAAAAAATATAGCGAAGAAACTCTGCCCATTTTCCGAATCCATTGTCCCAACCCTTTAGCCTTTCCTCATGCCAAAGGAGATTTAATGCAAAGCAGTTGGAGGACAGAAGAGGAGGAGCCCAGGATCAGGAGAAAGGAGCGGTGGCCGGTCTCGACCTTGATTGTAAGTTGATTCATTTTTCAAATAATAAAAAGAATACTTTTCCCATCCCAATGCATGAGTTATCTATGGTTTGTTTAATTTATGCTTAATTTCTAACCCTCAAGTAGAGAAGTAGCGTGCATGCATAGTCATTTGTTTTGATTGCAGATCATCTTTGGAAGGAGCAGCACAAGCAAGTGGTCAAAGTGCAACGGAGGATCTACACCAAACGCCAGTAACAAGGTTAGTAGTTCCTTTCCATGCATGTATTGTGAAAGAGGGGTTTAAGTTTTGGGTGGTAGGTTAAAAAGTAATTTCTTTACGGTCAAAATCTGCATGCAAGTCTGAACCTAGTTTGCTAGTCCGTAGGATATTTTTCCCAACAACAGTAGGAGAGGTGGGATATGCTCTCATTTGCAGAGTAGACATCAGACAACCGGGTGGGCTAAAGGTGAAGAAATAAAATATGGCTATTGAAGGCCATAAGTGTGGTAAAAGAGAAGACCGCCAACATAAAAGAAAAGTAGATATTCCTAGGGAGCTCAGTGAGATAAGAGAAGAAATGGAGAAGCTATCATTAAAGATGCATTAGTTGTTCCAAGTACGCTGGAGGTACGAATGGACTTTGAAGAGGAAAGTAAAATGGATTTTTCAAAAGTTGTTGGCACAAAGGCAACAACACATAGTTATACGGTGGCTAAGGGAAGTTGAAACCCTCAGTGACATAAAGGAGAGAGTAACTTACAGTTGTGAACCCATGAGTAGAAAGATCCTCAGTGATGAAGGTTCAAATTTCCAGGGGGGAAATAGGAAGAGATCAATAGTTTATCTCATAGACTGCCAGGAAGGAAGAAGAGGAATCCCAAATTACCAGGTGGGCAAGGGAAAGAGGAGGAGATTGTCTAACAATCTCATGAACTCAGCTGAAAGTTCATATAAGCAAGGAGTACTCACAGATGGAAGGGAGGCAGAAGAAAGGACTCATCCATATGAAGATTCATGTGGAGTTGCAGACAATGTGAATGAATATGATGAGAAGTTAAATACTTCTGTCACAGAGGAAGTAGATCAGAGGAGCATTCTGATCATTGGGGGAATTCAAATATTTCTACCAATTATCCCAGCAGAGGCTAGTGCACAAGTTTCAGATGTAGTAGAAGGATGGCAACCAACTGTGATTGTCATGAAGGAAGAGGAGTAGACAATGATGTCCACCTCAGCAGAAAAAGAGGAGCACACAATTGAGTTTCTCACTCCATGGGAGATGGAGTTGAATTTTTTGGAGGATTTGTTGGACAATCCAGAACCAAAGGATGACTACCAGGATGCAGTCATGAAAATAGATGGAGCACAATGCCAACATGAGGAGTATCTGGAAGAATCTAGAGTTGTACCAACAGGAGAACTGACATAAGCTAATCTGTCAGGGGAGGAATCTCAACAACAACTCAATGATAATCCTGTAGAATAGGAGTCTGCAGTAGAGTGGCAAGACAAGGCCACAAAGGAAAAAGACAGTGTGGGAGATCAGGTTGATATTCCCACATATCAGCATGAGGAGATGCAGCTGAGTAGATTGCATAAGGAGAGCCAACCAACATATCATCTCAAAGAGGTGATACAGGAGATAAGAGAGTTGATGTTGAGATCAATAAAAGAAGCTTTCAACAAAGGGAATCTTCACAAAAGAGGACATGAAAGAGTAGTAGGGTAGAAACAACAACAACAAAGCAGAGGGGCAGGTGGACAAATCCAAGGGAAAGTTTGGGATCCAGGGGATTTCAACATCAGAGCATAGGATCTCATGAGCATGAGCTCATGTTTTTCCCAGTAGTGGAGTATGATGCAGGAGCATCGCTCCACCTCAACACACGCCAACTATTCAACACATTAGTGTGCATTCAAGGAGGGGAGAGGCACCAACCCTCTCATTTTTCCCTTGAATTTTAAATTTTAAATGTAATTAATGCAATTAAATGTTGTAAGTCTTGATAAAATCCAAGTCATTCCTTTGTACAGGCTATAGATAAGGTCACCTTAAATGCATGACAGTAGGAGGAATATAGATCTGATTCAGACTAGATGGCCATTCAATGTAATTAATGAGAGTTAGGTGAGTTGGAGGGAGAGCTCGAGGAGCCCCTCTTTTGTAGAAATATCATTGTATAAGAATTCATAAGATCTAGCATGAGGAGATGAGAGAGGAGAGAGCTCAAGAGAGGAGAGGAGAGCCGAGACTCAGTTGCAGTTTGAGATTTTGTACACATTGTAAACATACATTCATATAATACAAAGAGATGTTTTTCCTGCCTATGAGTATTTTGTGTGTTTATGTATTTGATGAATGTTATATGTGTGTGTGTTTATGAATATATGTTGTAGGTATATGTGTTAGATTCCATCTGCAGAGTAAGGATATAATTCACTATCTTTTTGAGAATTTGTTGAGTTGTTATGGGTTCTTTAGGCTGTGCAAGGAGTGCACAAGAGGGTATTAGAAACTTTGTAGCTAGTGCAAGGAGTGCACATCTAAATTCTTATGAGTTAGGGAAGAACATTCCAGGAGAGCACACCATAGAAATTACAACTCGAGAGTAACATCAAGGTTTCTCAATACCTTGGAGGAAAGTCTTGACATGAGTAAGCGTAGCACAGAGTTATCGAGAACTCTGTAGAGCTCTGCCGGGAGGGCATTGAGCAAGTGCAAGTGTGCACAGGTGAAATATATTTTGAGATTTGAGAAGAGGAGTGTTAGAGGAGGACACTCATAGAGTTGTTGAATAATATGTAAGCTCAACAAGGAGTTCTTGAGGAGAAGTTTCCAAGAGGGGACATATATCCCTTCGAGGAAAAAAAGGGACATAGACCATTGAGGTCTGAGAAGTTGAACCTCAAGGTGAAACAAAGTTAATGAACACTATGGAGGAATACCTGTGCAGGGAATGCACCAAGCCAACACTTAGACAGGTGTTGCAATAAGCGTTTGAAAGACTTATTCAAGCGCAAGGAGTGTGCGTAGAAGTGAAATTATTCCAAGTTAGAAAGATTAGAAGAGTGTTGGGTCGCTAGGAGGGCGCAATGATTCCTTTGGGGGAAGAAAAGGGAAACATTCCTTAGGATGTTGAGAGAGTTTGGAATATCATGAGAGATAATGATGTTTCACACAAAATATCAACATAGGATGCAAAGGCCGAGGACTGTCCAAGACTAGGACAGGAGGAAAGTGCTAAAGGTATGCTAGAGGTAAAGTAGAATTAATTTAAAATCTCAGGAGGAGAAGGGCAAGTCGAGACCGAAGAATTTTGTATTGTAGGAGAAATGTCAAAGGCCAAAGCCTTTCACACTTACAAATTTTCCCAATTTCGGGAAAAATCCAAAGTTAAGGAGGAGGAGCAATAACAATTGATAGATCAGCTGCAGGGAGCCATAGGAGATCTGTGTCGTCTTTTTCAAAGGACATGTGTAAATGGATTGTGCAGTAAAAAATAACAACATTATGGAAGATTCAATGTGTGAATTTTGAAAAAATCCTGAACTCTCGAAGAGCGGAGTTGATCCTAGCCGTTGGCGTAGGAAGGCACGTTGTATAAGATCTAAAGGTCCAGAGGCATAACACTCTGGAGAGAGTAGAGAGTAGAGTTGGGAGAAATTTCAAAGAGCTGGGAGTTGAAGTATATCTGGTCCGTTTGTTGGTAAGGATAGGTGTCACCATATCCTACACTCTGGAGCATAAGCACTTCAGAGGAATTGGAGAGTGGAAGTGTAAGGACTTGAGAAGCCCGAAGTCGTGAGGTCATCAAGACCATCCATGAAGGATGAAACTTGGCAGAATATATGCTCATCTGAATATTTAACACTCTGGAGGTCTTGTGAAGAATTATTTTGAAATTTCTCGAAGCACCAGAGCCCGAAACAGTTGAGGACCATTGATCCCAAGTGAGAGCGTGGATCATTGATCTGTGAGGGGATGGGTGGAGGAAAGGGGTTCACTCTATTTAAGAGCCACTCTGGAGGACTTGTGGAGTGGGCATGTGGATTCGACGAAAGACTGAATTCTGAAGAAGGAACCTAAGCCGTTGATCTCAGTAAGGAACGAGGACCATTGATCCTATTGCCGTGTTTTCGTAGGATTGTGACTCCGAAAGGGTTGGCCAACATATGATGTGAAAACAAATGGAGCCTGGAGCTCTGTAGCACCCTTTGGATAAGCACCTAGTCATAACTTGAGGTTATATGAGGAGAAGGGCCTAGCCCAGAGAGATAATGCCTGTTTATATTCAATTTTGCAAATGGGGAGTAGGGGCTTAACAAGAGTCTGTGGGTCTCATAGGACCTATGCCTGATGAGAAAAGGGACCTGTGTAAAGTAGTTTTGGATTCTAGTAGGGGCCCAAAGAGCCAATTAAACTTAGATATTTAAAGATCCAAGACCGGGAGGTTGCAACACCTCGAGGAGAATTTGGGTGAATTGTTTTTAGAAAAAATGGAAATTAGATAATCCATTTGTGGGAAAAACCATGGAAAATTATCCCATTTACGAAATTTATCCGCTAAAATCATCTATGGTATATCCTATAGGTCCAAATTTTCCCCATGTAGCATAAAGCATTGTTGATAGAAATTGGTGGAGTTGATCCCTTATAAACTCGTCTAGCTACATTTGACATTGATAAAAGTCAATCTAGGCTTCCTTGCTAGATATATTTCGAAATACAAGTATCTTCATGTGGGACCAACATATTTATATGTGTATTTGATGAAGGGACTTCCACTTGAATTATGTCTTTGTAATGTTTTATATCCTTAGGTTCTTGAAATATTTTCCAATCAAACACCATGTTGAAAGCATTTAATGGCCATACATTTAAGCCCCTTGAAATGATTTCCACCTTTCATAATGAGTTACTTGGGAATACGATTTCAATTGGCGTTAAAGTAGTCAACACCCCTCTAGACTACAATCTTTTATTAGGGCATAGTTGGTTCCTTGTTTATTGTAAACCATATTCTAGGATTAATTCCAATATGAATGCCATTCATCTGTGATTTTATGGGTACTTACGAAAGTGTTGGTATTGGCATGTTTGAATATTCATATTTGATGGGTGCATTCACCTTTCCTCCACCATTCACTCCTTGCAACTTGACTCATATTTGTATGATCTCTTTAGGTTCTATTCAATCGCAAGGTTGTTCCTCAGCTTGTAGATTATTATTTTTCAATGTGTTACTTTTCAAATAGGATACTTAGGTAGTTACTCAACCTTTGGACATAGATTCATTAGGAGTAAGTATTCCATTGAGTGAAACTGATATTTCTTATAAAGTGATCCGGTAACCAACAACCAATGCTGATCAAAATCTCCATCATGATATGGAATATGAGGAATTAACTTTTCCCATCTAGGCCATCAACCCTCCAAGTTGACATTATTTCTAGGATATTGAGTTTCCTTGGATGAGGCCATATGATCCAAGTGGATATCGGTGGCCACCCATCTATTCCACAGGCTTGAAAAATAGTTTTCCATCTTGGTAGTTTTTCGGGTTCCAAACTTTTGGGGCCGTTTTGAGGCCCTAAATGACATTTTTTGGGGGGCTTGCTCGAAAAACTACCAAAAGAACTTTATTGGGATAGTAAAAAATCATTCTTCTCGTTTATACCTTTCCAACAGTGTATCGAGTTCCCCAAATGGATATCGTATGTAAAAGTTACGCCCCTGGGAAGTTGACGTATCAACTACCCCCATTGTGGCCCACGAACCTTTTGGCTTTTCATATTCCAAGGTTAGGGTTGTTAGGACCATACAATGTACCTTTTTGCCCACACTTTTTGCTACCTTTACACCCTTGTTTCACTCACATTATCACCTTACCCTATCTTTCCAAAGGTATATAACGTCTCTTCTCTTTACTATATGTTTAATCTGTTTTGCATATAATTTTACATTACTCTCGTACTTAACCATTGATTAGAAATGTATAAGTGCTGAAACAGTTCGAACTGCAGATTAGCATTGAGGCCTGTTGCTGAAACAATTAAAGCACGCAAACCCTGTGGCTGAAATAGTCTATGGACTACGATGCTGAAACAACAACTCACACAGAAGAAGCTGCTACACTCTCCGTGGCCAACGATGCTGAAACATCGACTCACACATAAGAAGTTGTTACACAGTCCGTGGTCAACGATGCTGAAACAACAACTCACACAGATTGACCACAACAGCTGCACCTTGAAATTGCATTAACCATCGTTGTTGCCTAAGACCAAGTTGCTGAAACAGTCAGAACGCAAATCTCATGGATGAAACAATCCGCGATTTGCGATGCTGAAATAGCATACAACAACAGTGTGTGTGTCAATCATTTCGATTAGTAATGAGTTCATGAAAGTTTGGTGATCGAAAACTGGTGTTGAAGATTCCTGCTTTGGGATAAGGGTCTTGTTCTCTGTTACAAGATAGTTGGTCTTTCTTGTTGCAACATCTTGTTGTTATTTTAAATGTAATCCATGATTCTTTAACTAATCATTTCTTTAAAGTTTAAACTCTGCAATAGGTAGGTTGCTTTCCTGTAATTCAAGTTAGAACATTTGGGTCAAATTCCGACATTGTAAACGTCGCAAGAGAGACGTTTCGAATGTGGCAAGAGAGACGTTGCAAATGTTGCAAGACCGACGTTTACAACGTCGCAAGAGAGACGTTGCAAACGTGGCAAGATCGACGTTTCAAATGTGGCAAGACCGACGTTTACAAGAGTAATAAGACCGACGTTTACACAGAGTAATAAGACCGATGTTGTAAACGTCGCAAGAGAGACGTTTCGAACGTGGCAAGAGAGACGTTGCAAACGTGGCAAGACCGACATTTACAACGTCGCAAGAGAGACGTTGCAAACGTGGCAAGAGAGACATTGCAAACGTGGCAAGACCGACGTTTCAAACGTGGAAAGACCGACGTTTCAAACGTGGCAAGAGAGACGTTGCAAACGTGGCAAGACCGACATTTCAAACGTGGAAAGAGAGACGTTGCAAACGTGGCAAGACCGACGTTTCAAACGTGGCAAGTGAGACGTTGCAAACGTGGCAAGTGAGACGTTTCAGACGTGGCAAGAGAGACGCTTCAAAGGTGGCAAGATCGATGTTTCAAACGTGGCAAGTGAGACGTTCCAGACATCTGAAATGTGGCAATAGAGACATATAGAACGTGGCAAGACCGACGTCTTGAAGGTGGCAAGTTCTCGTCTAGAACGTGGGAAGAGAGACGTTAATAGGTATCATCTCCGATTTAAAAAACTCATATTTTTTTATTAACAATTTATCCTCTTAGTTTATGTATCCATTAGATACAGTGTTCTTAACACTTTCATATCTCTGTAGCCACTAGGTGGCATTGGTTCTTTTATTTCAATCTTAAATAATGACCTAAGATTTTT
>ML784234.1:59310-74021 GCA_009831015.1 Picea engelmannii | reverse complement strand
GGCTCCTCACAATCGATGACTCTAAAACACCGTTACTTGTAAATGGTCATCGGCTCCATCTGTACCAGCGCCCTATTTCCAAAGAAGATTTTAAGGCCACATGTGTGGAAGACTCTCATTACCTCTTTTTAGAGGGGGCTCCTACTCCTCATTGCAATTAATTCTTTTTAATTTAATTTCTTTAGTATTAGATTAGATTTCGTTTACTAATAATTCCTGTCAAGAAATACCATGTTACAATCGATTTTTGCAGATTCCCGATCAAAGCACAGGCCTACTAAGAAAGGACGATCCTACTTCAAGAAGAGGCAAGCTTTCCCATTGCTGAAACACCACTGTTCAACAACTTTTTGACTTTCTCCATTGTTGAAACACCACTGTTCAACAACTTTTTGCCTTTTCTCCACTACCGAAACACCACCGTTCCACAATTTCTCTCCCTTCTTTTCCCCATTGCTGAAACACCACTGTTCAACAATCTTTCACACCCATCCCCCCATCACTGAAACACCATTGTTCAACAACCTTTCACCATTTTCCCCATTGCTGAAACACCACTGTCAGCAACCTTTCACCATTTTCCCACTGCCGAAACACCACTATTCCGCAATTCTTCACATTTTTCCATTTGATGAAACAACACCATTCAACAATTGTTTCGCCCTTCTTTCTGTTGCTGAAACACCAACTTTTCAGCATTCTCTGTCATTAAGCCTTTGCGCTCTCATACTACATTTTGTCCTTCCAGTCAACAAATCCTTGATACAATTCAGCTAACAAATCAAAAGTCTCCGCCACGACCACTACAGAACTATTATGGACAGGCAATATACTTTGTTTGAAGTACGAATCAAAAGGTAAAGGTGAGGTATGTAAATTTTATGTAAATACAATTAAGCTATAGTTAATGAGAAGATTCAAACTCATTATTACCACTCATGTAAAATCATTATTAGCCGCACTTGAAGGGGGGGAGGAAATATCAAACTTTTATACCATCATTTCACATGAATTAACCACTGCCATTCCTATTTACCATCCTTTCATTTGTTTCACCACCAATTGCATGCCTTCACCCGAAAAACTCACTCTGCATAGAATTTGTTACTCGACTATTTGACGGTGTATTTTACTGAGATGTTAGCTATGGGAGGTTCTGTTATACGGCATGAACCCACCATGAAAACCCTGTTAGAACTCTATCCAGAAGCCTATCAAATTTTTCTGCAGGCAGGATGGCTCAGTTATTTTCAGAGGCTCTAGGGATTTGATCAACAACAGGTTCTGCAATTTGCTCAAAATCTCCAGGAAGATAATTCCATTGTTCAAGGGATTCAAATTCCAGTTATAGAAGAGGATATAGCATAGGTTTCAGGTCTCTCTACCAATGGAATTCACGTGTTCATCCACAAACATATCATTCTTAATGCCCAGTAGGATTTCCTCTTGCCAGGGGAAAAAATTGAGCCTAAAGGCCGGGGTGTCTGACTCAACTCGTTGCCGCCTCCATGGCCAGAAGTTGAAAAGTTTGTCAAGCACTACTTACCTATGAAGGTCGATACCAGGTAGTCTACCAACATGATTTTGTCCTGTTGTCTCATTTACGACATGCTAGATTGATGAACATTCCTTATTATCTGCTCGATTGTCTTAAAAATATGTTGCACTACTATAAAAAGGCTAAAGATCCCTCCCTTTCAATCACCCATCACCGTCTTGTTCAACTTCTTATCCAAAATGGTTTTTCCCAACAAAACCCTCCACTAAACAACCCACCCATAGATCCCCAAGAAGCTACTGAACTTCCTGAAAATATTCAGGAACAACAACCACAAAACCCTCCAAACCCTCCAGAAATACCTAACAGTCCACCTACAGACCCAATCAATCCAATTAAACCCCCTACCATACCAAGCCCTCCCCACACTTTACCAGAATCATCCACTCCTTCCCTTCATATTCTTAGCGATGATTCCGAACCAGACAATTCTCCCTATCCCATCATTGAGGAAAAAACCCCATGTAAACGAAAGAAAATTCCTTTCTTTCCGCCCTTTTTACAAAGAAAACGAACAAGGGCCTCAACTAGGGCAGCCACTACTTCCACTACCCTAAACCCCCAACCCATCCGACTAATACCCCGTACACCTCCAACATCCCAAATTCCAGAATCTTTACCTATTCCACCCACGGGCACTAAAACATAAGAACCATATGCCCAGTGTGTTGTGACATCATCCGTTTCAAAACAAGTAGCTGAAACACAAGAACCAGCAACTCATTCAGTAGCTGAAACACAAGAACTAGCTGCCCATTTAGTAGATGAAACACAAGAACCAGCTACCCATTTAGTAGCTGAAACACAGGAACCAACTACTCATTCAGTGGCTGAAACACAAGAACCAGCTATAACTGTCACACAAGAACCAACTACAGCTGAAACACAAGAACCAACTGCTGATATTATTACCGAGACATAGGAATTAGAGGCCCAGGGTGCTGCAACATTACTTTCTTTACATCAAGAAGCTGAAACACAAGAATCAATTGTCGATCCTATAGCTGCTCCAAAAGAACCAGCTAGTGAGGCTGTGACTACTACACAAGAACCAGTCACCCCTCAAACAGAACTAACAATGGCCTCTGTCTTACAAGAAAATGAGTTCCTAAGGTCTGAACTGGAAGCCTACAAGCAAGAGCTAGCCATGGAAAAGGAAGCCTATGAGAAGGAACTTAAATTGTACACCCTATCTCGCATAGCAACCATGTCAGAGGGGACAACAACAGAGAGTCTATGTAAAGAATATATGTGCAGTCAATGTGGGGACATCTACTATCAAGAAGGCTACAAAGTAATTCAAATTCCAATGCCAGGATCTTCCCCTGCACCTTCGACTTTTGCAGTCAAAGAAGAACACCCTGTTGTTACACAAGAACCAATAGGACCTTCCAAAATTAAGACTGAGCCCTGGCCTACAACAAATGTCAAATTTGAAACCCCTTCTTTTATTAATAAAGCTATACAAACACTGCCTATTGATGAATTTGCCCCTCCCAGCCAGATCAATACCCACACCTTTGTGGAACAAGCCACTCAGACCCTACCTCAACCTACTACTTGCAACGCTGAAACACAAACTCAGCCATGGGATGAGCAGGCAATAATAGAGAAATGGAAAAAAGAGTCTGTTGTTACACAGGCCAAAAGCCTGCAGGAACAAAAACAAATCTGGATAAATCATATCTACTCAAATTGGGAAGCTTTGGAGCAAACACGCCAGGAATCTCGTGCCATTAAGAAACAAAATAAAGAGCTAAAAGGCAGATTGCTCCTGATATTTGACTTGGCAGAAAATCTATTGGATGCAAGGAAACCATCCTGAAATTACTCTTTGTTCCTCATGGAACGACTTACATGGTTTCAGATCAAATTAGTCAAAGAAGGCAGACCCCATGTAGTATTAAATCCAATAGATTTTGTTAAAACCTTTGCAGAAGCCTCTGCTATGGATCAACACCTCCTCTGTGAGGCATATTTTCATAATGAGGCCATCCCTAAGAACCGACAACTTAACCTTATCCCTCTTGTCAGTGACATCCAGATTAGGGCACTCACCTCCTTCCTTAACAATCAGATTATATGGCAGGATGACTTCCTAGCTGCCAAGCACAATGAGGATAACCACCTTCTCTGGATAAGGCCAGAACCACAAAAAGCTGCCACCTTTGTTACAAAGTATTATCATTTTTTAAAGAAACCAGGGATGACTCAACACTTTCAGCAATTACAAACATCAGTGTTTCAGGAGTGTCAACATTTCATTAAATCACTACAGGAAAATAACATGTTTTGGCAACAATCTACTGAGAAAAGACAGGAACACAATCCTTTTAGCCCCACTAATATTGAGATAGAAATCTCTAGGGTACCTAGCTACATCAAGTGTGTTCAACAATGTGATGAAAGATGGATAGCGTACCAGTTTCATTTTCCTATCCTTTGGATGCCAACAGAGAAATATCAAGTCTATTATAAGTTGCCCAAGAAGGCCGAAACATCAGCTTGACCAAGGTTACAATGCGTTCAAGGGTTCAGAGCTCCAACAGACACCACCTTCCACAACTACTGCTTGAGTAACTTGCATGCTCAGAGTTGGTATTCAGATTCTGATTCAGAGTGAAGTTTCCTGAGGACCTGCAACATTTTAAGTTGGGGGGGATGTTAGGACCATACAATGTACCTTTTTTCCCACAATTTTTGCTACCTTTACACCCTTGTTTCACTCACATTTAAACTCACATTATCACCTTACCCTATCTTTCCAAAGGTATATAACGTCTCTTCTCTTTACTATATGTTTAATCTATTTTGCATATAATTTTACATTACTCTAGTACTTAACCATTGATCAGAAATGTATAAGTGCTGAAACAATTCGAACTGCAGATTAGCATTGAGGCCTGTTGCTGAAATAGTTAAAGCACGCAAACCCTGTGGCTGAAACAGGCTGTGGACTATGATGCTGAAACAACAACTCACACAAAAGAAGCTGCTACACTCTCCGTGGTCAACGATGCTGAAACAACAACTCACACAGAAGAAGATGTTACACAGTCCATGGTCAACGATGTTGAAACAACAACTCACACAGATTGACCACAATAGCTGCACCTTGAGCTAGCATTAACCATCACTGCTGCCTGAGACCAAGTTGCTGAAACAATCAGAACGCAAATCCCGTGGGTGAAATAGCCCATGATTTGCGATGCTGAAACAACATACAACAACAGTAATAAGAAGAAAAATAAAGAAGTTGTTAATCCAACCGCAATAACAACACCTCACTCAGCACTTGTAATAGCATTCTGTTGCGGGAGACTAGGATATCCTATTCCAGTTTAGAAAGTCGATCTGACTAAGAATAGGACTCAGATGTACACCTGTAATTTGTTTATCAAATTGTATCGAAGGGATTCTCCTCTTTAAATAAGAGGAAATCATCAGTAGAGAGGATCTTGTTTTTGGCTAAGAAAGGATTTACAGAAAGGAACGTGTTTTATTTCAGACATTGTAATATGATACAGTTGACAGATGAATAAAAGATTGTTCTGAGCATTTCTATCTAGTTCCTTTTGTTTCAGGGGAATCTTGTGAGAAGGGAGGGCCCACCTTCTTCACAAGATTCACCCATTAGCTTTGTAGTGTGTTAGTGTTATTTCTGGTCATGCCTTGATTAAATTCTGTTTTGCTGAAACACTACTTTACTGAACTCTGTTTTGTTGAAACACTACTTTATTGAACTCTGCTTTACTGATTGTTACATTGTTCTCATATGATTCATGCTTGGGTAATTGTTAATCATTCTAGTTAGCAATCCTGTTTGGTGAATTAATAAAAGAGTGATAATCAGGGACAGGTGTTGAAGATTCCTGCTTGGGGAATAGGGTCTTGTTCCCTATTAAGAGATAGTTAGCCTTCAGTGTGTGTCAATTATTTCAATTAGTAATGAGTTCATGAAAGTGTGCTAATCGGAAATAGGTGCTGAAGATTCCTGCTTGGGGAATAGGGTCATGTTCTCTGTTAAGATTTAGTTAGCCTTCAATGTGTGTCAATCATTTCGATTAGTAATGAGTTCATGAAAGTGTGGTGATCAGAAACAGGTGCTGAAGATTCTTGCTTTGGGAATAGGGTCCTGTTCTCTATTACAAGATAGTTGGTCTTTCCTGTTTCAACATCTTGTTGCTATTTTAAATGTAATCCAGGATTCTTTAATTAATCATTTCTTTAAACTTTAAACTCTGCAATAGGTAGGTTTCTTTCCTGTAATTCAAGTTAGAACTTCAGTTTGTTCAAGGCAAAGTGTGATTAATATGTTTTTACTACAACTCTAGGTTGCTTTTGAGATTGAGCATATATAGTGCATGATTACCTTTGAAATAAACAGACTTCCCTGGGTTGAGAATTTATGTAGCACTTGATTGTTTAGATAAATAAGCAATTATAGTGATCAACAAGGGTTTTGGATTTTCCTTATGTTAAAAAGGCCCTTAGAGCCTCATTGTAATAATTATATTCTTGTGAATGCGAGTAGCCCTCACATCTCTTCTCAGAGATATTCTTCCACCATTCTAGCAAGTCTTTTACTATGCATTTTTATAGTTCTGTACATTTCGCACACTAATAGAAATTGTGTATTAATGTATCTCTGTGTTTATATCTTTGATATATTTTTGTTATATTGTTGGATATCTGATACATCTCTGTACATTTATTTATTATATCTCCACTCTCATTTCATGCCGAAAATAATCCAGATGAGTGGTATTAGAGCAGGCTGCTCTTGATCGTTTTTTAGTGCATGTCCCCGATGAGTTATGAGTATAGCAAGATGGGTCTCGAGCTTGTCTCTCTTGAGGAAAATTTCTCTCGTGCACCCAAGAAACCCTCCATGGTGTAAGAAAGGAAAAATGACAGAGAAAATGATTCTATTAATATGTTGCTTGAGAAAGCTCTCACGCGACAAAGGGACAAAATGATGGAGAATTTTTCCCACATCCTTCAATGCCTGCCGATAAAAATAGGAGCGTATTCATCAAGATCCCACTTTGGAGGCACCTCTCCTTTCAAGTTACAAGTTAATTTTGATATTCCCATATTTGAAGGACAGATAGATGCAGATTCCCTAGAAAAATGGATAAATCTTCTATAACGTTATTTCTCTGTTCATAATTTCTCCAACAAGGAAAATATTACCTTCACACTCTTTAAGGATCTCCCCCATGTCAAAAATTGGTGGGAAAATTACTAGGAGAAAAGTTCCACATAGGAGTCTGGAATATGTGGGGACAATCCCACTTGGGATATTTTTTGTGGATGCAGTAAAGGAGCAGTATTACCATGTTGGAAACTATGAGGACTAATACATAAGATGGACCACACTGCAGAAAGAGAGGGGCCAAATGTAACATCCCCGACCACCCAGGTCGGGGCATGCTACTCAAGAGAACACTTTTTTTCTCTCCGTGGAACATACTGTAACATACCCAACATAAAACTAAGATATACCACATAAAATTTTCAAACTGCATGCAATTAAAACATATACACACAAAACTCTTGAAGAAATTTATATATATATATATATATATATATATATATATATATATATATATATATATATATATATAACATAAATAGACAAATACATTCCGTAAATGCATGAATTCATACTGAAATAACAATAAATGCATACATGCAACATATACAGGAAATACCCATAAATATAAAGACAGTTATAACCACACATAGGATAATACCATAAAAATAAACACGTAAATTTATCACACAATGGACACTTATCTTGGTAAGAATATCACCAATTGTGTGTAGACCTTCCATGAACCTCCCATCCTTAGACCACACTGCTCATCACTCTCAGCAGTGGGTCACTCCCGAGCTGGGACTAAACTCCACCCGGGTAAAGGGATTCCTATCCAGGCTAATGAATCATAGACAAAATGAGAGACTCTATCACAGGTGCCCACTCAAACTAACAACCTATAGTCCCTCATTCTGCACATGACTGTCCCACCCTAGGAAGTGTGCCCCTTCTCTGCTCAATAGTCTTTTAGCTGCCCCACTTCCTTTCTAGGCTTCAACAATAGGCCAGACAGGAAGTCTCAGAGCCCTGTAGCTGTAGTTTAGCACCTTCAGGAAATCAATTCCCAACAATTCTCACCCAGAGAGGAATTTCTCATGGGCCTGACAACCTGCCTCTTCAATATCCCATGGGCATGACAACCCACTTCTTCAATTCATCTCCCAAGTTAACAAGCTACACAAACAAGTATGGCTATGGATATAGGTTCAGGTACCGTGACATGAAGGTACCGAGCATAGATCAATGATTGTGAAAATGATGATGGAGTGATTGACTGATTGATGGAAGGAATTCCCCAAAATAAACTAAGACCCAACAATATGTATGCATGTTCCGAACTTGACACTTGTCATGTTGGGAGCTACTTTTTCCCACTTTCCCCCAACATTAAAACTTAGGATAAAATAATTATCCATACTTTATGATTTAAGAAATATTAATATAATATTCCTTTTTGTCTTAAGCTCCCTAGATTAACCCGTTTTCCTTAACTTTTAGCTCCCACCCTTTCTCTAACTAGTGGCGTTTAGTCCCCCATACCCTTTTATCATGGTTGGTCTATGCGCAAAGATGTATTTTATATTAATGATGAGATATATACAAAAATAGGTGCATTGGCCTTTAACATCTAGGCTCTCCGGCCTAATCATCACAAAATTGGCTCACCAACCTATAAAACACAACATATACACAAAGGATCCTTGGTGTAACAAACCCACTACGGCATAGTAAAATTTTCGCTTTTCATCAAGGGACAGAATCCCCGAAGTCCTATAGGGGCCTAGTGCAGGCTAGTTCTTCCCTGTTTACCTCCATGTGATCGTGGGTTAGGAACACATGCCAAACAAACCAGGCACCTTTTCGTGTTTCAAAACTCAACGATACAAGTGAGTCCAATCTTAAAGGTAGAATGGCGAGGGGGCTCTGGAATGAAACCCTAGCCGTAGATCTGGGTGCACAGATTCTGTCCGTCCAGATCTACCCACCGCTTAATGACAAAGCACTAGCTCCCTTTTTTTTTTGTCCCTATCTCAATAGGACCACATACGTACCTAAATGCAAGCACCTTTCACAACTCACGACCTCGCGAGTCGTGAGTCGAAGACCCTCGAATTTTCTTCACCAATCACCGATACCTGAGATTCTGATATGGTATGGCCCCTCCTTATTAGCACTCTCTACGCGTGACCACCGGCTAGGGCTAACTACTAGCCTTGCTCGCAACTTAGAAGTTCGCGAGTTGAAAGGTTGAACCTTTGGGCCCTTCTTTTGCAAAACCCCGAGACGCGAAAGTCAGAGAAGGTTTGACTACTTTTGGGCTTCTCGGAAGTCGCAACTTCACGACTTGAGTTGTTGGGCCTTTGTGCTCCTTTCTTACGAGAACCTGAAGTACGAGAAGTCAATAGGATGTTGACTCCCATTTCAAACGACACATGTCCACCACCTGTCATGACTTCTCCCTCTCTCTGGGCATATTATCGTTACACCACCTGTCAACCACGTGGGTCCCACCAAGCGGACGTGCCACGTGCTGCAAAATCTCTCACAACTTGAAATATCGCTACTTCTACAGTCGAAACTGATTCCCCTCAACCTTGTAGACCCTGATGTGCGATATGGCGACGAGGTCCCGACTCAATGGTTGCTCCTACTTCTCTCTATTCGGGACTTTGCGACTCCAAGGGTTTGGTATTCCACCTCCAAACTCATGAACCCCCGATATGTGATGTATCGAGACGTCAGATCCCATGGCTGTCCTTGCTCTTTGATAAACAACCTAGATCACATCACAATCTCGCGACTCGGGACTTCATGACTCCAAGAGATTGGTCTTCCACCTCCAAACTCATGAATTCTTGATACGCGAAATGGTCAGATCTCTGCCACTTGTCCTCCAACATGGACGATCCTAATCCGCTCGCGACTTCGCCACTCACGAGGTTGAAAGAATTCCCCCTATGAATCTCGATGTTCGAATCCCTGATATGGGTGATCTCACGACACGCGTCTGGTCTCAGACGAACGACTCAAATTTCCTCGAGACTTCGCTACTCGCGAAGTCAATATGCTTGCCTCTAAGAGTCTTGGTGCTCGAATCTCTGAAATGGATGATTCCGTGACACGTGTCCTCCCACAGACGAACAACTCATATTATTTCACCTCTTTGGGACTTCGCCTTTCACGGCCTCATGAATCTTGAGGAAAGGGTTTTAACCCTTCAACTCGGGAATCCACGAAATGAGATTTCGCGAGTGATCCAATGGTCCTTGTCGACCCAGATCCTACGGTCCGATTTCTCATGAACATAAGACTAAAAAAAAAAAAAAGGCTTACCATAACTCCCCTACTCCTCTGCAATATCTAATGGCTCTCGGGACTTTGTGAATTCTCCACGGCGAATTTCGACCGTCCAATGCCTCCTTGATGACTCTTGTGAAGCGAACACCGTATTCCTTCGCTGTTATTTCAGGATTTCAAGAGGATCACTCTTCCTCGTACAGGGTTACTAAGACTTATGCCTTCAAATCCTTTTTCTAAGTTCTTGGTGAGCTTTCTAAGAAGGGTGTCTCTATGGGGAGATTTATCCAGGGTATCCCCTGAGACAGATAAGGGTATATATTTCCCGAGAAATGGCTTGAATCCTGAATCGATTCACTGTGCGTATATACATATAAATCTATTTATAAACATAAGCCATATGTGGCCCTTCCATTATAAGCATGCAACCACCATTTCTAAATCAAAACACTACACAGGCTGTTTTATACTCAAACCATTCATAAAACTGCACAGACTAAGAGCATATATGTCAACATATAATTTTCACGATGCAAGATGTAAAACACTTATCATAAATAACACCAGAATTGAGTGCAACTACTGAGAGGGGTGCTCGTTTCCACCCAACCGTAGGCTCAGCGATTCCGATAGGATTTACCACTAGCCACCCCTGAGCTGAGACCATGGTGCTGCGAGACTACGTCTATGTTTTCCAGTGACCGAGAATGAGGGTTACTCTCCCCCTTCTCTGCTATCACTCACTCTTTATTTTCCAGAGTTCTCTTCCTTCGCTCGCGTCTACCCCCTCCGCGCTTCTTCCTCATGCATTTCCCTCTTGCGAGGTTTCACATGGCGTGATTTCCCTCGTAGTGGTCAGGCCTGAGGCTCCTACAGATGGACAGTTCGCTTCCCCCATCCCTCATTAATTTCTGAGGAGCCATCTACTACCAACCCGCGAGTAATTTATTTTGGGCCAATGAGCCCCTCTTGGTTCTCCAAGCCAGTGAAGTCCAAATACGGTATTGGTTTTGGTGGAAGTTAACGCGACATTTCCAGGTGCCTTCCACCACCTTTCTCTAGCCATCGTGGTCTCGTTTTTAGCACATCCCCTCTCAGAAGTCCCATTCATAATATTATTCACATTCATCGACCTTTTTCACAAGGTCCATTCACATCACAGATTCACATTTTTGAGTTTGCCACAGTTCTTGGCCAGTATAGTTATTTTTACAAACTAGGGGAAACAGGGTGTTAAAATTCCCTCCCCCTTAAAGGAACATCGTCCTCGATGTTCTTATCTATCAAAATTACATGCATGTACAGAGGTAAACAAAATCAGATATGCATGTCTCATGGCATCCTCCATTTCCCACGTAGCTTCATCTGGGCCAAAATGTCTCCACTGCACCTTGACCTGTGCAATGGTTCAGTTCTAGAGCGGGGTTTCCTTTCTGTCCAGTATGCACTGAGGTTATGGTAGAAATTCTCCCTTTGGTTCCACCTGGATCACATACCAGCCAATTATATGATTAGCATCATGTACATATTTCTTCAATAATGAAACATGGAAAACATTATATGCTTTTACTGTGGGAGGAAGTTCTAGCCTATAGGATATAGGTCCCACTCTATCTGGAACCTCAAAGTGTCCACAATAGAGAGGTGCCAACTTGGCACAAGCTCCCATTTTCAGAGAAATCTTCCGGGGTCTAACTCTGAGATATACATGGTCTCCCGTTTTGAACTCTCTTGGAGTTCTCTTTTGGTTGGCATAACTTTTCTGTTGGTTCTGGGCGACCTTCAGGTTTTGTTTTATTTGAGTCACCTGCTATTCCATTTCTTTCAACATGTCGGGTCCAAAAGAAATCTTGCTTATGGGATTACTCTAGCTGAATGGAGTGTTACATGGTCTACCATAGAGGGATTCGAAGGGACTCATCTTTAAGGATGCTTGGTAGCCGTTTTTGTAGGCGAATTCTACCAGTGGCAGGTAGTCTTCCCACTTCCTGGGTTGATGCATTACATCCCTTCTTAGCATGTATTCAAGTATTTGGTTCACTCATTTTGTTTTTCTATCGGTTTGATGGTGATAGGCAGTGATAAACAACAATTTGGTCTCTAAGCCAGCCATAAGTGATTTCCAAAAGTTAGAAGTAAATTTCATGTCTCTGTCAGACATGATCTCTTTTGGCATACCATGCAGTCTGAATATCTCCTTCATGAATACCTGGGCGATGTCTATTGCCTTGCAAGTCTACCTGATGGGGATGAAGTGAGAAAACTTGCTCAATTTATCCACCACCACCATAATGGCATCATTATGTTTGTTTGAGGTTGGTAATCCAGTGATGAAATCCATGGAGATGGTTTCCCATTTCCATTCTGGGATTGGTAAAGGTTGCAATAATCCTGCTGGGTGTCGATGTTCTACTTTAACCTGTTGGCACTCTATGCATTTAGCTAGGTACTCGGCTATGTATTTCTTCAATCTAGGCCAATAAAATTGTTTCTTGGTGACAGTGATCATTTTCTGGTATCCTGGATGACCCGAGTAGGGTCTTTTATGTAGTTCATCCATAATGAATCTCTTCAAGTCGTCACAATCTGGGATATAAAATCTTCTTCTGTAAGAGAGAAGACCTCCTTCGTTCTTCTGGTAGCCTTCATATTTTACTCCGACAGGTTCTTGCTGTAGGTACATGGTCACAGTCAAGACGAAGTGATTTGTTTCTTGTGCATTTCTGATTCTTTCCTTGACATCTGTCTCGCAAGTGCTCACCGCTGCCAGGTGAATTGTTTTCATACTTCTGCTAAGGGCATCAGCCACCCTATTTGCCTTTCCTTTAATGTATTTGATCTCGAAATCAAACTCACTAAGGAGGGCCATCCACCTAGCTTGTCTAGCATTGAGCTTTGGTTGATCAAACAAGTATCACAATCCATAGTGATCTGTCATAAGTACAAATTTTCTACCCAGGAGGTAATGCCTCCACATTTTCAAGGCATGCACTATGGAAACCATCTCTAGATCATGGGTCACATAGTTGACTTCGTTCTCATTCAATTTTTGGGATTCATAGCATATCAAACTTCCTCCCTGCATAAGGACTCCTCCGAGCCCTTCCTTATAGGCATCTATGCACATGAGGAAGTCAGCTTCTAGATCGACGATGTTTTGCATGGGTGCATGGGTCAATAGATGTTTCAGGGTTTGAAATCTTTCTTCTCATTTCTGTGTCCACAGGAATTTTGTCCCCTTATTATGGAGGGCAGTGATTGGACAACCAATCTTGGAGAATCCTTTCATAAATCTCTTATAGTATCCTGCTAATCCCATAAAGGATCTGATGTCTGAAACATCTTTTGGGGTAGGCCATTCCATGATTGACCTGATTTTGTTAGGGTCTACTGCTACTCCTTCGGAGAGAACGTGGCCTAAGTAATGTATTTGCTTCTGGAAGAATTCACATTTGTTGAATTTGGCATAGAGTTGATGTTCTCTTAGCACTTGCAACACAAGTCTAAGATGCTCTTCACGCTCTTTTCTGTTCTTGGAGTAAATTAATATATCGTCAATAAAGACAAGCACAAATTTGTCTAGGAACTTGTTGAGTACATTGTTCATCAAGCACATAAAAGTGGCAGGGGCATTGGTCAACCTAAATGGCACTACCACAAACTCATAATGACCATACCTCATTTAGAAGGCAGTTTTATGGATGTCTTCACCCTTGATTTGGACTTGATGGTATCCCGACCTCAAATCAATCTTTGAGAAAATAGATGCACCCCCCAATTGATCGAACAGGTCATCGATCCTGGGCAAGGGGTACTTGTTCTTTATGGTTACCTTATTGAGTTGCCTATAATCTATACACAGTCTAAGGGTACCGTCCTTCTTTTTCACTAACAGGACTGGTGCTCCCCATGGAGACACGCTGGGTCGAATATATCCTTTATCCATCATTTCTTTTAATTGCATATTGATTTCAACTAACTCGGGTGTGCTCATCTGGTAGGGTGTCCTAGACACTGGCACCGCTCCCAGTGCAAGTTCTATCGAGAAGTCTATGTCCCTTCTTGGAGGTAAACTCGATACCTCTTCCGGAAACACATCTCTGTATTCTCTCAGGATAGGGTGATCATTAAGGCTTGGTTTGTCACCTTCGATTGTTATCAACACCTGTATTACATATAGGGGACATCCCTTTCGACAATACTTTCTCATTTGCAGAGATGATATTTGTCTCACTGAGACAGGTTTTTGGATCCCTTGAAGGGTTATGTTTTTCCCTTCTTACTTAGACATTCTAAGGTTTTATGGTAACAATCCAATTTGTCTTGATGGGAGGCTAGCAAATCCATACCAATCAATAGATCATATAATCCCAAGGGTAATATGTTAAGGGTTGCTTGGGTGGGGAACTCACCCAACATTAATTGGCAGGCTGGTATGACTTTTGCTATCCTCCTTTTGGTGCCAGTGGCTAACTGTACCAACCATGGCTTGTTATGTTTTTGTGGCTCTAGTTTACTCTTATCAACAACTCTAGGGGCTATATAACTCAAATTTGAACCAGGTTCATGTTGGATTACTGAGAGGGGGGGCGAATCAGTAATAGAGCAATTTAACCATATAATCCAAGTGCTATATCAATGAAGCATTATTATCCAATAACTGCAGAGTAAATAAGCAATGAACAAATGAACAATCATACACATACAAAGTACACCAGTGTTTTACGTGGAAACCCAAATCGGGAGAAAACC